>LR753364.1:225663-394226 GCA_902729485.2 Mus minutoides | reverse complement strand
GCACACAGATCTGTTTACTAACTAAATCAAGGACTTTGGAGCATTCTTTATACAGGATGCCACAATTCCAGGAGACTAAGTTTCCATGAACTTCTTGCCTCGGGACCGTGCCCAGACTTTTCAGCCTGTCACGCAGGTTGCTACTGGAGTGGATGTAGCACATAGGAAATGCCAAAGTTTGTCAATCACGTATTCAAAACAAACACAGCCTGTTAATCCACAGGACATGCCCACAGCCTGTCAGTTATCCATAGGAAACACTTGCAGCTTTCAATAGGAAATGTCCATAACCTGACAATCATCCACAGGATAAGAATACAGCCTCTCAGTCATCCAAAGAAGAAGGCCATAGCTTGTCAGTCATCTGCAGGACAAAGCCATAGCCTATTGTTCATCCACAAAAAACTTCCCACATCCTATCAATCCATAAGAAACATTCAGTCTTTCAAACATCCATAAGGAATGCCAATAATCTGTCAATCATCCACAAAAAAGCCCACAGCCTGCCAATCATATTCAGGAAACACCACAAACAGTCATCCATAAAAAACACCCACAACCTGTTAATCATACACAGTATATTAATCATACATACAAAATGCCCATAGCATGTCAATCATGCATACTTAACACACACAGGCTGACAGTCATCCACAGAACATGACAACAACATGTCAATAATTCACAAGAAACACCTAGTCCATCAAACATCCATAAGGAACACCAATGGCCTATTAATCATGAAAAAGACATGCCCACAGCCTTTCAGTCATCAATAGTATACCCCCACAGCCTGTCAGTTATTCACTGGTCATGCCCACAGCCTCTGAGTAATCCAGAGGAAATGCACATAGACTGTCAAACACCCACAGAAAATGCACACATCCTGACAATCATCTATTGGAAAGGTCCTCAGTCTATTGATCATCCACAGGAAATGCCCACAGCCTGTCAATCATCCACATGACATGCCCACAGCCTGTCCCTCATCCACAGAACACGGTCACAGCCTGACCATCATCCATGGTTGTAACTTTAATTTTTTTCAATACTTACGTTTAATGATGGTTCTTAAATGCTCTAACCTCCCTTTTAGCCCACCACCCACCAGAGGTAGTGGAAAAGGATGCGGGGAAAGTGGACCTGTTTAGAAATAGTTCTGGAACAACTCCCATCTATTCACAAGTTATCAACAGCTGCTCAACCTGCTCTCAAACACTCCACATATATATCAGCAGTCCAGTTTGGTAGGATCAGGATAACAAACATGAATCAGCAGTGGTGGTACCACCTAGCAGAGACTGCCAGGCTCAACCTCAGCATAAATCAAAAGGAGGGTCCAGGGCCAACAGGAATGCCAGAAAACATTCTTGGCTGTGCCTTTCTCAACTAAGAGAAGAGCTATGAAGACACAAAACCAAGAAACATTGCACAACTAGCTCTATGAGTAAGTCAATCTCAACATCCATCACTGTCCATGGAGTTCTGTTTACACTCACTCCAAACATAAGTGTCCTCCACAGATCTTGCCTCAGCACATGTCTTGCCTCAGCATGTGAGTCTGTCTCATCTGACATCACTCACTCTATCAGCCCGAGTCCGTGTAAGTGACAAGAAACTGTAACACACCATCTGAAGTATTTTGACATGTTTCTCTCTATGGAGTCACAACAAAAGGAGCTCAGCCATGAAATGTAAGGTGGGCCAATATATGCATGTTGTCAGCAAGGAATTCTTCATCATGTATCCTTGTGTGTGCCTGCTTTAGCAGAACATCCTTTCTCCTGTATCTGCTTTAGCAAAATGTTCCTTCACATGTCTGCCTTAGCCTTTCCCATGTTTCTGCTTCATGAAAACACTCCTTCAACTGTTTATCCCAGCAAAACACCAACCTATCAAATGGCTTTCCAAAGAATCCTTAAGTTTCCATTGCACAGTAGACATGTACACAGCCTGCCAGACATCCAAATTCAGGCCAACTTCCTGTCCATCATCCACCAGGCTACAGCCTGACAATCACTGACAGCACTCATTCACAGCACATAAGAAATGCTCATAGCATGTCAGTGATACATAAGAACACCCACAGCTTCTCAGTCATCCACAGGACATGCCCACAATGTGAAATCTACAGGAAAATTCCACAGCCTGTCCATCATTCATAGTACATGACCACAAGCCTGACAGTTGTCCAAGGATACACTTACAGCTTGTCAGTCATTCACAGCACATACCCACATCTTGTCAGTCATGGGAAGGAAAGGAACACAGCCTATCAATCATTCATAGGAAATTCCCACATCCTGTCAACCATATATGGGAAACACTCACACATTTTCAGTCATCCATGGTAAAGGAACAGAGTCTGTCATTCATTCAGAGAAAGCACCCATGGCCCGTCAATCATCCATATGAAACTCTCACATCTGGTCAAACATCCACAGAACAAATCCATAGCTAGTCTATCATACACTGGAAATGCCCATATCATCTCAATGATCCACAGAAAACATCTACATCCTGTCAATCGTACAAAGGAAACACACACACAGACTGTCAGTCATTCACAGAACATGGCCACAGTCTGTAAGTCATCCACAGGACAAGGACAAATCCTGTCTGTCATTGAAAGTAAATGACCACAGCCTCTCAGACATCCGTAGGAAACAGTCACAACCTGTCATTTGTCTACAGGACATGTCCACACCCTGTTTGTCATTCATATTAAAAGCACACAGCCTTTCAATCATCCATAGACTATGCCCACAGACTGTCAATCATCCATAGTAAAGGAATACAGTCTGTCAGTCATCCATAGGAAATGTTCACAGCCTGTCCCTCATCTATACTAAATGCCCACAGTGTGTCAATCATTGATAGGGCACTGCCACAATCTATTAACATCTACAGGAAATGCTGACAACCTGTCAATCATTCATAGTAAAAGAACACAGTCTGTCTATCATCCAAATAAATGCTCACCGCTTGTCAATCATCCACAGGAACCTCCCACAACCTGTCAATCATACACAATTCAGGCTCACAGACTGTAAATCATCCATAACATATGCACAAACCACATCAGTCATACATGGGATATCCCCACAGCCTGTCAATCATCCATAGGAAATGCCCACTGTCAATCATGCAGAGTAAAGGAACACAGCCTGTCCATCATTCAAAGAAAACACCTACAGATGGTCACTCATTCACAGCAAACACCCACAACATGTCAATCATCAATAGTAAAGGAACACAGTCTGTCAGTTTTCCACAGAAAACACCCACAGCTTGTCAACCATCCAGCCAATCCATTAGCTACAGTCCATGAGTCAATCATACATTTTGTCATTTCTTCTTCCAAACAAACTATAATACCATGTGTACTGCCAGAAGTTCTGCCCACTGTGAAGATTTTCCTTCACTTGTATTTTTATAGTTGTCCTGGAAAGGGGTTGTAATGCTGCAGCTGTCTACTTCTGGGTGATGCCTGTATAACATGCAGAGCCATCAGTAAAACAGGTCCTAGTTTTCTCCTCCTCAGTCAGCTGATGGTAGAAACTACCCCATGAGTCTATAGGTGCATGCTTAGCAGCAGAAGGCATTGTAACAAGAGTAGAAACCATAGGCACTTAAGCAACTTCTTCATGAAACTTGCTTGTACCTTCAGGACCCGCTTGGGTCCTGAAGCATATATACCGTTTCCATTTGATAACAAACTACTGCTGTGCTATTCTCCATAGGAAACACCCACAGCCTGTCAATCATTGTAGGTAACACCACAGCCTTAAAACCATCCATGGTAAAGGAACACAGCCTGTCAGTTATCCACTTGAAACACCTACAGCCTGTCAGTCGGTCATCCACAGGAGAAGCCCACAGCCTGTCAGTCATCTACATGAAACACCCACAGTCTGTCAGTCATCCACAAGCCTGTCTGTCATCAAAAGTAAATGCCCACAGCCTCTTAGTCATCCATAGGACACACCCAGAGCCTGTCATTCGTCCACACGCATGCTTACAAATCCTGTCTCTCATTCATAATAAAAACATACAGCCTTTCACTAATCCATAGAATATGCACAGATACTGTCAATCATCTATAAGAAATTCCCACAGTCAATTAGCCATAGAAAAGGAACACAGCCTGTCAATCATTCACAAAATACACTCACAGCCTGTTTATCATCCATAGAAAATGCCCCCAGTCTGCCAATCGTCCGTAGGAAACTTCCTATGTCGTGGAGTCACTTCCAGGATCCTAGAATCACTTCCAGGATCCTAGAATCACTTCCTGTTTCTTGGGTTCATTTCCTGGACTTACTGAGTTACAGGATGGGATGGTTTATATGAGGAGTTGGCTTATTATGGGATGGTGGGTTATTATGGGACATAGGTGACTTATTTTGGGATGTGGGATTCTTATTAGATGGGGCAATATATTATGCAATAGGAGTGGGTTATCTGATGGGGGAAGGTTATTATGGGATATGGTGGGTCATTATTGAATGGGAAGTGTTATAGAATATTGGGCCACTATAGGTTTACTATGGGATGTTGGGTTATTATGGGATGATGTTGGTTATTATGAGATATGGCATGGGACAGGTTATGCAATGGGACTAATTTTCATGGAATGGCTGTGGGTTATTAAGGGCTTATCATGAGATGTTAGTTTTTATGGCATGTTTTGTTATTATGTGATGGGGTAGGTTATGGGATGTTGGGTAGTTATGGTATGGGGTGGGATATTCTGGGATGGTGTGGGTTCTTATGGGATGTTGGGTTATTCTGGGATGGTGGTTGGTTATTATGGATTGGGATGTGTTATTATGGGATGTTGCATTATTATGGGAGAGGTTGGATTATTATTGGATAAGGATAGATTATTTTGGAGTGGGGTGGTTTATTATGGAATGGGAAGTGTCATTTTGGTATGTTGTTTTTCTATGGGATGGGGACAGGTTATTATGGGATGTTGGGTTATTACAGGATGGGGTGGGTTTATATAGGATATATAGGATGAAGTGTGTTTTCATGAGTCATTGGCTTATTATGGAGTGGGGAATGGTTATTATAAGATGTTGTATCATGGGTTAGTACAGATTTTTAGGAGATGGTGCAGGTTATTATGAGATGTTGTGTTATTATGGGTTATTACTGGAAAGGAGGGGGTTATTATGAGAAGGAGCTGGGTATTTTTGAATGGAGTGAGTTATAGGTCAGGGGCTAGTTACTATGGTATGAGGACATATTATGACATGGGACTAGTTACATAAGATGAGTATACCATTATAAGATGGGATGGGGAAATCCTGTTATAGGATCTTGATTTATTATGTCAATAGACTGGGGTATAATGTATTGGGGTAAGTTATTATGGGGTAAGGACAGGTTATAACAAGATGAGGTGAGTTAATAGAAGAGGAGACATTATGGGATGGCTCAAGTCATGGGAGGTGGGTTGGTTTGGAATTGGGTGGGATAATATGGGATGTTGGTTTTTTTATGAATAGGGTGGGTTATTAAAGGATGAGAAGATTATTATGGGATGGATATTATGGAATGTTGGGTTTTTATGGGTTGTGTACTATGGGATTGCATGTGGGAGATTCATTATGGGATGTTGGGTTATTTTGGAGTTGGGCTAGTTAATATAGGATGGGGTGAGTTAGTATGTGATGCTACCTGGTTTTTAAGAGGTGTGGTCAAGTTATTATGGGACAGGGACCAGTTATGGGATGTAGCAGATTATAAGATAATGGATGTGCTTTATTATGAGATGGGGTGAGTTATTATGGAAATTTTGGTTACTATGGGATGGAGCCATTCATTATGGGATATTGTGTTAATATGGGATAGGGCAGGTTATAGTGGGATATTGGGTTATTATGGGGACGGGGAGGATTATTATAGAATGGGACCATTCATTAAGGGATGTTTGATTATTATGTGATTGGGAGGATTACTATGGTGTGGGAGGATTATTATTGTATGGGAACAGCTCATTATGGGATAGGATATGTTATTATAAAATGAAGTTGGGGTATTATAGGATTGTGCAGGTTATTTATTGTGAATGTTGGGTTATTTGGGGATTGGAGTGGCTTTATGGGAAGGGGTGGGATATTATGCAATGTTCTGTAAATTATGAAATGAGTTTCAATATTAGGGGATGTTTGGATATTTTGCAGTGGAGGTGAGAGATTATGGATGGGGCTGGTTATCATGTGATGGGGTTGTAATATTATGGGATGGGGTGATTTATTATGAGATGCTGGGTTATTATGGGATGATATGGGTTATTTTGTGATGTTGAGTTACTATGGTATAGGGTGTTTTGTAATGAGGGTTATTATTGGATGTTGAGTTATTATGGGATGGGGATCTTGATTATAGAGTGTTGTATTATGGTAGGATGGAAGGATTATTAAGTGATGGGGCAGCTTATTATGGGATGATGGGTTATAATGTGATAGGTATGGGGTGAAATATTTTAGATGGGGTGGATTAATATGTGATGGGTGGGTAATCATGGGATATTGGGTTATTATGGGTGGGTAATGGGATGGGGCAAGATATTATGGGATATTGGGGCATTATGGGATATAGTGCATTATTATGGGATGGGTGGTTTATTGTGGGATGTTTGGTTATTATATGATTAGGTGAGTTAATATAGGGTTGGTCAAGTTATTATGGGATGAGGGATCCCCGTTATTAAGTGATGCAGCCATGTTTTATGGGATGGGGAAAGTAATTGTGAGATGTTATGGTATATGGGGATGGGGCAGATTTTTATGGGAAGTGGTGTGATGTTATGGGATGTTGGATAAGTTATGGAATAGTTCATGTTATAGGATTTTCAGTTATAACAAGATGTGGATGGTTGTTTATGGGATATATTATTATGGGATGTTATGTTAATTATGAGGTGGGTTGGGTTATTACACAATGTAGGGTTATTATGGGATGGATGTGATGGTTTGTATATGCTTGGGCAGGGAGTGACACTATCAGAAGGTGTGGCCCTGTTGGAGTAGGTGTGTCACTGTGGGTGTGAGCTATAAGCTCATCCTAGCTGCCTGGAAGCCAATATTCTGCCAGCAGCCTTCAAATGAAGATGAAAAACTCTCAGCTCCTCCTGTACCATGCCTGCCTGAATGCTGCCATGTTCCCATCTTGATGATACTAAACTGAACCTCTGAACCTGTAAACCAGCCCAGTTAAATGTTGTCCTTTATAAGACTTGCCTTGGTCATGGTGTCTGTTCATAGCAGTAAAACCCTAAGACAATGGGAGTGGGATATTATGGGATGGGTAAGTCATTATGGAATGGTGATTTATTATGAAATATTGGGTTATGTGTTAGGGTGAATTATTATTGGACAGGCAGAATATTATGAAATGTTGGGTTGTTATGAGATGGGGTAGGATAGTATGGAATGTTGGGTTATGACAAGATGGGACCACTTATCATGGGACATTGTAGTACTGTGGGATGGGGATAGGTTATTATGGAATGAGGTGGCCTATTGTGGGATGTTTGGCTATTATGGGGTTAAGCACATTTTTCAGGAGCCAGTTGTCTGCTTCTCTAGCAAATTCAAAGTTTACCTGCTAGGCACTGTCAAAACAGGTTAAGGTTAACTGACCTGACAGGATGTTTTGCACACAGGCAGAATTCCTGGTCTGCAGATTCATGGAATTAGGAGGACATGAACATGAGGCTCAAGAAGAGGAGCTGAACATTCTATTGACCTTGGTGGAAGGAACAGGAAGGCTTCCAAATGGGAACAGATATCCTGTATAAATGTAAGCAATTGTTTCTGCTGGTTTGTGGTTTTGTTTCCTGAAGCACTGTAGGGTATAAAAAGATTGTGCTAATTAAACTCAGAGATGTATTCACTGAAAGTCCTCCCAAATCTGCCTCTTTTCTCTGTTTCTTCTTTCTGTCCTTCCTTTAACATTCCTCTCAAGGAACTTGACCCCCTTAGGGACTGTTCAACTCATGCCAGCAGGCTCCAGCATAGGTGGCACCTGAACAGTGGAGCTCTAAGAACTAGGAATGAAGTGAAGGACATTTCTGAAAAAAGTTCTTGGGAAAAGTAAATGTGCAGTGAGTACTTCTTCAGAGTTAAAGACAGAAAAATGCAGAAAAGGGAGCTGGGAAAAAAGTAAAATAAGAAAAGAAGGGAAAGAGAAACAGTTGCATGTTTTTTTGTACAAATGCTTAAGAATATGCTTCACACTCATGCTAAAGTAGGTCAACAGACAAAAAACACAATTTTTAAAGATTTTGTAGAGAAGGTTTGTCCTTGGTTTCCAGAGTAAAACCTGGAAGAGGGTTGGAGAAAGACTTCAAGACTATTACGATGTGTTTGGACCAGGTAAAGTGCCTGTAGATACCTTTAGTTTTTGGATCTTGATTAGAGATAGTTTAGATCCTACACATGAGAGAGAGAAGTGGGTTTCAGGGAAGAAGCTCCTGTCCAGAGACACAATGATGAAGGAGGAAGAAAGTGAAATTAAGTAGTCTCGGAGCTGGCTGGGCACACCTCCATAGCTGGAGCACCCACTAACCCCCAGAGGGGCAGGGATGACAGCAGCTGAACTCAGGGAAGAAAATGATGCATGGGGTAGAGGGGTTGAAAGGAACAGGGACTGGAGAAAGACCCATTTACAGAAGGTCTTACTTTTATTTGGGACATAAATTTTATTCCAAAGTTATCATGCCTCAAAATTTTCAATTCAGGAAGAACGGATTGAAAATGTTAAATGATTTTCAAAAGTTACTGGGAGACTTAAATTGGCTTAGACCTCACTTGAAATTTTCTATAAGAGAGCTAAAATCTTTTGTTAATTTAAGTGGTGATCCTGATCCTACTTCTGAAAGAGAATTTTTGGCTTCTGGCAAACAGGCTCACACAAGGTGGAACAATCTATTGAGCAACATGCACAGTATATAGACTACACATGAGGATGGGCTGTCCATGTTCTTTCTACTGCCCATACACCTACAACTGTGATATGACAGGGTGGTCCATTACTTTTGTTACAACTATCGGTTTCCCCTTTTTGTTGCCTTATTATGAAGCTGTTGCTTGTCTAATACAGATGGCTTGATAGGAATCTAAAAAAATATTTTGCAGCAGAGCCCTCACTGATTTGAGTGCCTTTACAAAACAACAAGCTGATTGGTTATTTCAAAATATGGATACACCGGCCATTACTTTTGCACATTATCCTGGAGATAATCATTATCCTAAAGATAAATTGTTGCAGTATGTGAATATTCATGCATTAGTATTCACTAAAATAATGAGACAAATTCAACTCCCATACTAGAGTTCAGGTAATTTTTACAGATGGAATCTCTAGTGACCACACAGTATGTGTGATTCAAGGTAAAGGATAAAAAATTTTTGCTACCTCAGCTTCAGCTCAAGTTGTAGCGCTCAGACCAGTTGCAAATGTATTTTGAAAGATGGATGCATATCCTTTTAATTTATACAGGAAAGTCAATATATTGCTAGAGATTTACAAGTTTTAGAAACTGTAGTTTACATTGATATGGCTAACAGCCAGGTTCAAGATATTTCTTTTTTTCCTCAAATACAAATATGTCTCCAAACACACAAACAACCATGTTATACAGGGCATATTCAAGTCAATTCCACACTCCCAGAACATCTTGCAGAAGGCAATGCTATTGCAGATAAACCCACTTAAATGATAGGTCTTTCTCAAGTTTAGCTCATGCAACAATCACATGCTTTGCATCATCAAAATAGTCAAAGGTTCAGAAAAAAATTTCACATATCTAAGGAAGCTAAGGGACAAATTGTTTGCCAATTTGTCTCCTACACTGAATATTATTCAATACCCCGTTATGGTGTTAATCCTAGAGGTCTGGTTCCCAATCATTTGTGGAAAATGGATGTTACACATGCACGTGAATTTGGTAGATTCAGATATGTACATAGATACTTTTTTCAGGTTTCATTATGGCCACAGCCCAAACATGGAAGGCCATTATGTTATCTCTCATTGCTTAAATTTTTTTTGCTGTAGTGATACAAACTAAGATGATTGAGACCGAGAATGTTTCTAGGTAGACAAGTCAAGCTTTCCAGTGTCTCTACCGGAAACTGCCCATTACTCATAACATGGGTATCCCACACAATCCACAAGGACAGGGAATTGTGAGCATGCCCATGGAGCGCTAAAAATCAATTACCAAAGGTAAAAAAAAAGGGGGTTCAATACTCCTTCATAGCAAAATACTTTAATCCATGCATTTTTTGTTTTGAATTTTTGTCTCTGGATGCCAAAGGACTCTCTGCTGCTGAACATCTATGGTACCCTAAAACTCAGCATACTTATACCTACATGAAATGGAAGGACCCACTTACTGGCATATGGTATGGTATGGTCCTGATCCAGTATTAATATGGGGATGAGGGCATGTTTGTGTTCTTCCACAGTGTTTGGTTCACTGTGTGGAAAAAGAAATTGACCAGATCCATGATGTAGATGCTGAGCTGATGCTGATGCTGATGCTGATGCTGACACTGACACTCCACTTCCTGATGTCAGCTCAAGGAGAGCTATATTAGACCTACATTCCTGACCCTCTGATATTGCATCCCTCCCTTTGGGATAGTCTGGAGTTTGGAGTGAGAGTGAATGATATGCATCTGCTGGGACAGCTGTCAATGGGTAATAAAGAAAGAAGAAAGATTCAATTGTGCTAGTCATGGCATAGGGTTGCCAGTATGCTTTGTTAAGAATGGAACTTCATCAGGATGTCTCAAGGTAGTCAAATGCGTGCTCTCAGGGAGGAGAACAAATGCTGTGCATCTGGCTGTCTAATGGAGACACATTCCCTAGTGTAACCCACCTCAGTCATTTTCACCATGTGGAAAGGAGACCCGTATTAACAAAAAGGTCATTCTATGGATAACATGCTATACTAACAAACTGTACTGGTATAATGTGTTCTTCTCAGACAAATATACTGTTGACTGGTCCAGAAATCAGGAAGCAACACAAGGAAGCACCTATGAGTGAAAGAGTTCTATTAGCAGGACGATGTGCTTAGGTACTAGATTTTAGCAGACTCATGTCTGGAAGCTTGCCATGGCCCCGGGAGACGTCAAACCAACTAGCACATCTACTAAACAGAGATGGAGTGCTGGGTTCAGATTGATGCCAGTGGGAAATATACTAGCCTGCATTTCTCCACCATATGCACTGTTGGTAGGAAAAATTAACATCACTATGTGTGGGTCCAGATTTAATGTAACTTTCTATGATTGTTGAAGTGGAAACTTAATGGTTCTTTGGAAAATCGGTTGTGTTGAATGGTGTTTTTCTGGGACAAAAATGTGAAGGAATGTTCTCCTGACGCAGAAACATGTGAAAGGCTAAAGCAGACAGGTAAAGGAACATTTTGCTGAAGCAGACACAGGAGAAAGGATGTTCTGCTAAAGTAAGCATGTGAAAGGACACATGATGAAGGATTCTTCAGTAATGACATGCATGTATTGGGGCACATTACACTGTGTGGTTGAGCTGTATTTGTTGGGACTCCATAGAGAGAAATGCACAAAAAACAAAACAAAACAACAACAAAAAACTTCTGGTGGTATGTCATGGCTTCTTGCCTGCTTCATTCCGAAGACTCAGGCTGATTGTCAGAGTGATGTCAGCTGAGACAGAGGCAAGATACATTCTGAGGTAAAGCCCATGGAGGTCACATGATGTTTGGAGAGAATATAAATAGGACTCAACAGACTGTGACAGAGGCTCAGCAAGGCTTCCTGGCAGACCTAACTATACAACGCTTATTAGTCTCACATCTTCTCTCAGCTTCTCTTCACTGAGAGAGACAGCAAAGAACTTCTCTCCTGGTCCCTCCTGCTGACTCATGCTGAGGCTGAGG
This sequence comes from Mus minutoides, assembly GCA_902729485.2. Taxonomy (NCBI): domain Eukaryota; kingdom Metazoa; phylum Chordata; class Mammalia; order Rodentia; family Muridae; genus Mus; species Mus minutoides. The sequence continues at coordinate 382,279 of LR753364.1, read as the reverse complement.
CTGAGGCTGAGGCTGAGGCTGAGGCTGAGGCTGAGGCTGAGGCTGAGGCTGAGGCTGAGGCTGAGGCCTAACTGTCTCTGCTAAGTTGTGCCACCACTGAAGATTCTTGTTTGCTATTTCAACTCCACCGAATTGGACTTCTGGTATATCTGTGAAGTATTTGCAAATGGATCGAGCTGCTGCTGCTGACCTCACACAAACTGAACTGCTGATTTCCTGACAATGCTGATGGTGAAAGATCCTGAGAGAGAGTGAAAAATTATTTAAGCCTCTAGAACTGTGTCCAAAATAGAGAACTTTCCCCATTGTTCCAGGATGCCAGGTGTTTGCGATTTTTGCCTTTCTATAGCCCAATGCCAGGTGTTTGCGGTTTTTGTGCCTTTAAAAACCCCTTACCCCTCGAGCTCATGGTCGATTCCTCTACCCCTGCATGGGATACGAGTTGTCCCCAGTGCACTGGTCTTTCCCAAATAAACCTCTTGTAGTTTGCATCAAGACCATTTCTTGTGAGTGATTTGGGGTGTCGCCTCTCCAGAGTCAGAACATGGGGGAGTCCTCACGTTGTGGGTCTTTCATTTGGTGCATTGGCTGGGAAACATGACTACCCCTCACACCTGAGAATCGACTTGGAGGTATGGGGATCCCCTCTGGAATGTTTGAGTGTCTGTTTTCTGATTTCTGAAACAAACATGCATTTGTTGTGTTGGTTTGTTTGTCTGTGTCTCGTCCTTTGTTTCTGAAGGACAGTGCCACCTGAGTTTATACTGATCAGCCTGAGTTTGGATCCGCCTGGGGGATGCCCCATCTGTGAGGACCTTTGTCTCATCTGTAGGGACCTTTTTCCCATCTGTAGTGACCTTCGTCCCATCTGTAGGTTGGAAGTGATATTGTAACCCTCTTGTCGAGAACCGGCCATCTGATTCAGCGACTCTCTGGGTCATTTCTCTGGTTTTGGTTGTCCCGGTGGAAGTGAGACAATGATGTCTTTGTGTTTGTAGACGATGTGGTGCACTTTCTGTTTGCAGCTGTTCTCTCAGGCCATAAGGACCGGAGGACTGTGGTCAGCAGATGTGCTAGGAAAACCACAGACTGCCACCCTGGGGGGACGCCCTGGGAAGTGGGGAGAGCCAGGGACACCTGGTAGTCTCCAGAGATCAGTCAGAGGGACCGAGTTCTGTGTTGAAGCAGGAGCTCCTCCCTCCGAAATCATCTAATTTTTTTTGCCTGCTTGTGGAGGATATGAAAGGGTCACATGTGTCTGAATCTGTTGGTTTCTGTTTTGTTTATGTTTAGAGCTATGTAAAAATCTAGAGAAGCGAAGGTAATCCTCATAGATGCTTTGTACCCTGACTATAAATAGATAGTATCACTTGGTCTTTGGATCCCTGCACCTGTAGTTATAAGTCTACTGTGGCTGAAGAAGCCCTGCTAGGAGCTGATTGTAAATGCTGCTCTTAAAGGGACCAGCAGCTTCCCAAGTTCTATGGTAAGGGAACTGATGGCTGTTTTTCCTACAAAACTCTCTGTGCTTGTGATTATTGGATCCATCAGGTATAGATTATTGGTTCATAAGTTATTGATTAAAAATTTGTAACATTGGTAACAGAAAGTTGGCTTAAAACTGGTAACTCTGGGTTGAAGTAATTCAGAACTACAACATGCGGCATGAGACAACCCAAGGAGACAGGTCTCTAAAAATACGCCTGAATTGGTAATATTATAGGATTTAGGGCAGTGTCTCTTTGAAGTATTGGGGGCAGCACCTTCTTGCGTTTGTGTGCAGGAACAGGCAGCCAAACTTTGTAGCAAGTAAAATTGGGTTTTGCTTCCCAAAATTGTGATTGTGCTCTGGTGTTACAAGAGAAATCGCCTGAATCAGAGCCTCCAGCTGATTGTCAGCAGCTGCTGCAGACGCTCTTCACACCCGAGGAGTGTGAGAGAATTCTGGGAACATGGCTTGCTTTTCCTTCCCTTGTAGAGTTTTCTACTGGGTCGCTGGAGCAAGCCTCATTTAACCAAAATAGGCTCCTGATCACAGTCCCAGAACTATGGATTAAATGACAGGACGTGAATGTTTCTTATGGATGATTGATAGGCTATCTATGACTGACATACTTCGACCTTGTATCCATTCCTCTGTTGAAGGACATCTGGGTTCTTTCCAGCTTCTGGCTATTATAAATAAGGTGCATAGTAGAGCATGCATCCTTGATATATGTTGGATCATTTTTGGGATATATGCCCAGAAGTGGTATAACTGGGTCCTCAGGTAGTACTATGTCCAATTTTCTGAGGAACTGCCAGGCTGATTTCCACCAGCTTGCAGTTCCTCTTTCTCCACATCCTCTCCAGCATCTGGTGTCAACTGAGTTTTTGATATTAGCCATTCTGACTGGTGTGAGGTGTAATTTCAGGGTCATTTTGATTTGCATTTCTCTGATGATTAAGGATGTTAAACATTTAGTTGCTTCTTGGCTATTCAAGATTCCTCAGTTGAGAATTCATTGTTTAGCTCTCTACCCTATTTTTTAATAGGGTTATTTGGTTATCTGGATGATTAACAGGAGTGGGGATTTCCTATGGATGACTGACAGGCTGTGAATGTTTTTCTCCTACCAAGCAGGAGGGGGCAATAAGAGTTAGAGGAACACTAAGATGGCAATGAGGTTCAGGGTTACAGCAGAGGGAGCACTCTCTGTTTTATGAGGGTTACAGGGGTGGTAATACTCCCTTTGAGCTGAACAGGACAAATCCTAGTGCTAGAAAGCCTCACCACCAGGGTCACTGAAGATGACAAACTCATTGTCCTCTAAGAAGAGTGTTGGGGAAGAGCAAAAGTACTACACACACACACACACACACACACACACACACCATATTTCAAGACCTCAAGATGCAATGACAGTAACCAGGCAGGAGCAATAAACATTTCATTCCTGTTGTTAGATGTATCTGGAGCTTCTTTCAGGCTGGTATGACCCTTAAGCCTCAGCACACAGTAAGTAGAGTTAATGTGTATGCACTATCAAAAGCAGCAGGAACTGTCACTATGTCCCCAGGATTTTCTTATACCTATTTATAAGCCTGGGTTCACTCAATATAATCCAAGACTGCTTCTAGTAGGTTTGCCCTTTAATTTTAGGAGACCAGAAATATCAATATGTAGAATTCTTTCCCAGGCCAAGTGAAGCCTATGAACTCTAAGGAAAGACTCCCTAACAAGTGTAGATTTTAGCCAGGTGCTGTGATTCTGAGACCTCCTGATCATCACAGCCTCAGTAGGCCTCAAGTAAGTGTGTGTGTGTGTGTGTGTGTGTGTGTGTGTGTGTGTGTCTGTCTGTCTGTCTGTCTGTGTCTGTGTGTGTGTTGGGGGTGAGGGGATTACTAGGAGACCTTGTTCTTTCTACCTTTCTCTTTAATTGAGGGGTGGGTGGAATATGCTCTCCTATCTAGTATGCAGTAGCCTAGGTTGGATCAGGAGGGATAGATCTAGAAGCAGTACCACCTGGATGTTGTTGTATACTAGAATTTTGTACCATGTAAGAACAAAGCCTCCTGGTGCCCTTGAGGCAGATCTCTGGTACCGTACCCTGGCATCACCAGCATTAGATGCTGGTTTGGAATCCACAGCCACACTTTTACACCAGAAAGTTAGGAGTCAGATGAGGCTAGATACAGACCTGAAGTTTAGGAGAACCGGGGTGAGTCCTTCCCCTGCTCTGGAGCTGGCTTCTCTGATAAATGTAGCACAGGAAGACCAAGTTCTTCTAGAGCATCAATGCTCTTACCCAAGACTGATCTGTGGGATCTTGGACAACACAGTGTAGAGAGGTAGGGTCCCCCCTGAGCTCTATATTAGCATTCAGGTCTAAAGGACGATTGGGACTCTCTGAGGAAGAAGGTGACTAGAGGCATAGTGATCCTACACTAGTACACGTCAAGCCTCTCCTTCATATTTCACTTCATGAAGAGAGGGGCCTATATCATTGACATTGAACCCACAGAGTCCGGGACTTTGCCCAGAGAGCACAAGTGCCTTTAGGAAAGAGCTGGGAAATTGTTGCTACACATCTAAATGTGGTAATGCAGTATGCTCTCTACTTCCTGAGTCCTGAGGACAACTGGTAACTGGGGGTAGTCCATGAAGAAGGGTGATAACATTGCCCAGTGTTACCTTCTCCATATGCATGTGTGCACTTCCTGTTCTCACTAACAGATGTTGGTTCCTCTGAGTCTGTTTCTGTGGGCCTGTCCCAAACTCAGTGTGTGGTGCTCTGGAGGAGGTTCCAATAGAAACATCTGTGAAACACACATGGGCACGCTTACAGCTGGCCTCCACTGCAGCCCAGAAGAGCATGGCTTACAGCAGGGCTTTATGTAGCAAAGGAAAGTATGGTATACAAGTAAACTCTACTGCATCCCAGTAGAGAATAGATCATAACCGAACTCCACTGCAGCCCAGGAAAGCATGGCTTATGTTATGTCCCGGTTCCACAGGAAACCCAGGAGAGCTCAAGAACTGCAAAGTCCACTGCAATTTGCATAAGAGTCCTTTATTATGAGTCTTGACTTAGATCACAAACCTCCCCACAGCATAGGTCCAGAGTGCAACCCTGAGCTCAGGTGTTTTGGCACTTACATACAGCATAGTTAGAAATTCTTTGAATGCTTAGGGTGAAGGGGAGAGGCAGGGGAGGTGAGTCATAACTCAGACAGGATACCATTTTGTAGGTCAAAATCTTAAGGCTGAGAGGGGGATTCTTCTGATCTAAAGATTGTCTCTTGTGGGGCCATAAGAAACTAGTGTTATGTCCAGTCATAACTGTCTGTTACCCCTGATTATCTTTTTTTGATGATTTAATCGTGGGACCCTAATCTCCTTTCTTCAAGGACAGCCACCAGCTGGTTATCTGGGAGAGTGCTAGTCTTGGCACCACTGAAGCTGGGGAGTTTTTGTCATTTGTCTTACTCAAGATGGCACCTATGGCTCCTTGAGTCCTCTCAGAGCACCCAGGGAGGGGGAAAGAACCCCCGAGTTTGCTGCAAAGAGGAGAGCAGGGGTTGAGAAAATCAGAGCTTCTGAGGGAAAATGCAGAGGCAAGCTGCAGAAGCAAGCCTCACCTCATTTGCTGTGGGAGAAAGCCTAGGGGAAAGGGGGACTTCTGCAGGAGAGTGCAGAATCAAGCCACCTGTACACCTCATTCCCCCGCCCTCTTATTGGTAACTTCAGAGACCAATCATGGACTCTATAGATATGGATCATCTGTGCTGGCAGGTTGATATTGAGATGGTCCCCAATCTCTGCCTTATATACTGTAAAAGCTTATTAATTATTCACAGCCCAAATGTGAGCAACAGTAAGAGAATAATCAGGTGCTCTATGATTGAGGAAATGAGGGTAGTTAGCTATGGAGAAGTATCAATAGTGAATGGTGTCTATCTATGCTTTCTATATCTTTAGTAACTCTCTGATGACTCCAGAATGGTTAACATAAAAGTAGCATCTTTACACAGAGCAGCACACAATCCTCCCTGTTTCAGGAACACCGAGTCTAGCCCTCACCTGTTCTGTAGAACTAACTCAGCTAGGGAGTCGACATTGCACTCTAAGTGAGAGATGGATTTTTCTAGGTGTTGCATGTCTTGATCTATGTCTGCTTTTAGGCTGTTATAGTTCTTCTCCTGCAACATTAGGGCAGCTATTCCAGTGCCTGCCCCAGCTAGCCCTACCCCGAGAATTACAGCCAAAATTAGGGAAGTAGGTTCCCTCTTGTGTCTCATGAGGTCCCTCCCAACATGTCCTACCAGGCCTTTCAGTATTACTTCTTCTGAATAATAGGTTATGCATGATACTAACTGGACTAGAATACAGAACTCCTTTGTAGTAGGGGAATTAATGATCTCTCCGTGCACACATGGAGTCAAATCTGCTGAGCATGCCCAGCATGTCTGTTAGGGGAGGGGGCATAATCCACTTGGAATAAACAGTGGGGATTGTTTGATTGCAAATGTGCTGATGCAACAAGGGAACTTTCCCCAAGCAGGTGCCTTGTCCTGATATGGTCTGCAGGGTTAGGGCTAGGCCTTCCTCAGACCATCTGCATGCTGTGTCCTTCTTGGACTCATATTTAGATATTAATCTAAGACCATCATAAAAGGGGGTGTAGCATTATAGCACAATCAGCAGGAAGTAGTTATCTCTGGCTGGGAACCATTCAGAATCTGGAAGGTCTTTAGCATCATCAACCAAAGTGGATCTACTGGCTCTGTGTGGTTCAGGAAAGATTCTGGTGAAATCTCCTCACATAGACCTAGTCTCTTATGCTACATCCACTCCAGTAGTGACTCACATTACAGGTTTAGAAATCTGGAAGCAGTTCTAAGGCAAAGAGTTTCACAGAAACTTAGCCTCCTGGAACCTTGGAATTCCCATAGCCCATATACTCAAACCCTGTCCCTGTGTTAGTCTGGTGTATGGATCCGTGTACTCTCTTTCAGTATTGTTTTACTATAAGTGCCTTTCAGGATTGATTTTGACATCTAGCTAAGCCTCCACCAGTGTTCCAATGGTTCCTAGAAAGTCCTTGAAGCCAACCCTGAGCTTGGAATTCAGTAAGAATGTTACCTATTCAGTAACACTCAAATTTACTTCTAGTAGAGACAGTAAAAATAATCAGGCATTACAATTTATTTGAATAGAGCTAGAAAAGCTCAGGGTTAGTCTACATAGTAATTACTTAGGACAATAGGGGAGTAACACCCAAACACAGGAATATACAATGGCCTAGGAAATAGGTGAATTGTAGTATTATTCATGAAAGGGTTAGTAGAAAGGAATTTCCCTTGTTCAGGTTTCTTCACTAGGCCCAGAGGAATAGCATAATCAGGTATTTACTAAAGGACCCCTGGTGGTGGGTTTAACAATAGACTAGCATTGTATCAGAGCTTTCACCTGGCTCCTGTGTTTAGCTGATCTTAGTTAGGGTTGTTCCTGTTCTCAGTTGTAAACAAGGCCTGGCTCCTGCCATCTTTTTATGTATGCATTTTCTTTGTTTTGTGTTAGGAACCAGTATACCTTGGCAAATGTATTCACCTAGCCTTCTTGTTTTTCTTCTGTATTAAAAGCCTGCTTGCTTAGAGAAAACACATCCAGATACAGCACTCCCTTGTGTCTGTGTCTGTTTGTCATTTCTTGCCAACTCCATGCCCACCTGCCGGAACCCCTAATTTCCCACAGATTGAGGGAGGCCAACTGAGCCCTGTCTATGGCACTTCTGGTCAAAATTTGTGTAGTTCCAGAACTGAGCCTGTTTTATAGAGGGCACACAATTTAGGCCAAACCTACTCATGAGCCCATTGGTTGCTATGACCCTAGTTATTAACACATCATTGTCTAATTCTGCAACAGCTGCTGACTGAAGGTTAGGCACAATAGGAGCAGGAATACCGTACATTATTTCAAAGGGGGGTTAATCCCAACCAGTAAGGGGAATTATTTGTTAATGCCTCTCTCAGAATCATGCCACTCAAATGCAAAGTATTTCTGGCTTTTGGGAGCCAAAGGTAAGCTGAAGAAAGCATCCTTTAGATCTAGAACAGAATACCATTTCTAATCTGGAGGTAGAGAGCTCAACATGGTATAAGGGTTAGGTACTGTGAGATGTATGCCCATTACCCTGCAGTTAACTTCCCATAGATGTTGGACAGGGCAGTAGTCATTGGACTTTGGCTTTTTCACAGGCAATAATGGGGTGTTCCAGGTCAACTGGCATGGCCTAAGGACTCCCACGGCCAACAGTTTCTGGATATGGGGAATGATCCCCTTCTATGTTTCCTGAGGCATGGAATATTGGCGGACCCATACTGGATCTGCTCCTGGCTTGAGGTCTACAAACACAGGAGGTCAATGTTCTGACAGCCCCATACCTCGAGTATCTGCCCATACCTGGGGAAATTTTTCCATCCATCCATCCAGGTCTTGTTCGGGACTGGCCGTTGATTTGGACAGTCTATACTCAGTCTCAGAGGCTAGGTCAAGTGTCAGCACCTGAATTGGATTTTCACTCCAGTCTGACAGCCAGACTTTCCCAGGATCAAAATGAATCTGAGCTCTCATTTTGGCTAATAAATCTCTCTCTTTAACAAGGGGTGTGTCTTTCAGGGATCTCCTTCCTCCTTACAATAGACACACTGAATCTTACCCAAGGCTGGTCGCTGGCCTTCTCCATGGTCTGACTGGTGGCTTTCTTTTGGTTCCCTCCCATCTGCAATGTTCAGAAGCTGGTATCCTCTTTCTTTCTGATCCGAATTACTGATCCGAATCGGCTAGCAGGATTTTTGCTCTATCTCTGCTTCACATCTTCCCTGTTTTAATCTCTTTTTCATCCTTAGTTTCTTTGTTATAGTACACTTTCTCTGCCACTCTCACTAAATCTCTCATTGACTTCCCCCCTAATCTTTCTAGTGTCTGTAGCTTCCTTCTAATGTCCAGTGCTGACTGGTTTATAAAAGCCAGTGCCACTGTGTTAGAGTTCACCATATCCTCAGGATCTAAGTGTGTATAATGGTGGAAAGCAGCCATAATCCTCTTGAGAAACTCTGCAGGGTTCTTATTATCTCTCTGCCTGACATCATAAACTTTAGCCAATTTTTTTTTTTATGTGACAATGCTCATGCTCTTTTTTTTTATTAGAGAAATTCTTCATTTACATTTCAAGTGTTACCCCAAAATTCCCCTACACCCACCCCCCGGCCCTGCTCCCCTACCCTCCCCCTCCCACTATTTGGCCCTGGCATTCCCCTGTACTGGGGTATATAAACATTGCTAGACCAAGGGCCTTTCTTCCCAAATAATGGCCAACTAGGTCATCTTCTAATACATATGCAGCTAGAGACACGAGCTCTGGGGGTTCTGATTAGTTCATATTGTTGTTCCATCTATAGGGTTGCAGACCCCTACAGCTCTAGCTCCAACATTGGGGACCCTGTGTTCTGCCCTATAGATGGTTGTGAGCATACACTTCTGTATCTGTCAGGGACTGTCAAAGCCTGCCAGGAGACAGCTATATCAGGGTCCTTTCAGCAATATCCTGTTGGTGTATGGAGTAGTGTCTGCATTTGGTGGCTGATTATGTGATGGACCACCCAGATGGGGCACTCTCTGGATGGTCCATCCTTTCGTTTAGCTCCAAACTTTGTCTCTGCACCTCCTTCCATGCATATTTTAATCCCTATTATAGGGAGGAATGAAGTATCCATGCATTGGTCTTTCTTGATTTTCTTCTGTTCTGGAAATTGTATCTTGGTTATTCTAGGTTTTTGGGCTAATATCCGCTTATCAGTGAGTGCATATTAAGTGACTTCTTTTGTGATTGGGTTACCTCACTCAGGATGATATCCTCCAGATACATCCATTTACTCAAGAATTTCATAAATTCATTGTTTTTAATAGCTGAGTAGTACTCCATTGTGTAAATGTACCACATTTTCTGTATCCATTCCTCTATTGAGGGACATCTGGGTTCTTTCCAGCTTCTGGCTATTATAAATAAGGCTGCTATGAACATAGTGGAGCATGTGTCCTTGTTACAAGTTGGAATATCTTCTGGGTATATGCCCAGTAGAGGTATTGCTGGATCTTCCGGTAGTACTATGTCCAGTTTTCTGAGAATCCGCCAGACTGATTTCCAGAGTGGTTGTACCAGCTTGCAATCCCCCCAGCAATGAAGGAGTGTTCCTCTTTCTCCACATCCTCGCCAGCATCTGCTGTCACCTGAATTTTTTATCTTAGCCATTCTGACTGGTGTGAGGTGGAATCTCAGGGTTGTTTTGATTTGCATTTTTCTGATGATTAAGGATTTCGAACATTTTTTAAGGTGCTTCTCAGCCCTTTGGCATTGTTCAGTTGAGAATTCTTTGTTTAGCTCTGTACCCCATTTTTTAATGTGGTTGTTTGAATTTCTGGTGGTCAGCTTCTTGAGTTCTTTGTAAGTATTGGATATTAGCCTCCTATCAGATTTAGGATTGGTAAAAATTCTTTCCCAATCCGTTTGTGGCCTTTTTGTCTTATTGACAGTATTTTTTGCTTTACAGAATTTAGCCAAATTTGTGGGTTGCTTAGCACCTGTCCTAAGACCCACCATTAGAGACTGGTGATAGACTTGGAGATGCTCTTTACCTGTTCCCATGTTATAATCTAAAACTTGTCTCCTGAGGGGGATCCCTTCATCAATATCTGTGGAGGACCTGCCAGCAAAGGCACTTGCCCTGGCCCTGCCTGCAAGAGGGCAGGTGAAGCTCTAATGGAGGACTGGCCAAGGCAGAAGACAATGCTTCAGCTGGTATCTAAGTATAAGGCAGTGGGAATATAACCTCTACTAACATACCGTCCTGTAGAATAGGATAGAGAAATGTTGAAGGCTTGGAGTCTTCCCATTTTTGTTCTTTTGGCATCAGAGTGAGCATAGTTTCTGGGAGCAAAGTAGTGTTAGTCAGGAGTAATAAAAAGGGTTTTGCCCAGGGTGGTGGATTAATAACCAAATCTTTCTAGACTACAATGTAAGGGACTTGGTCTAGATGTCCCCGCGCCTTCTGGAACACTTTTCCACTGTTAGCAAGATGAAAAGTTCCCTCTGTTGGCCATCCCACTCCGAAAATGGGCCACTCTCAGCTGCAATATGCCTGCATTTTCTTCTTGTTCATGTCCACTGAGAAATTGTGAGCTCTGGTCTTCACTTCCTTAAAGTGAGCCAAGATGATGTTAAGAGGGTGAGAAGGAAGAGTGTGAGAGTTAGTCTGTCCCATTGAGTCTGTCACCATCCAGTATAACATAAGGCTAATCACCAATAGAAACACAAGAGGTGTGGAGAGGGCTCGAGTTCCCTCTGCACTCCACCAGCAGCAGTTTGGGCTCTTGTGGTCCTGAAACAGAAGATTTCAGACTGTGAATTTGCAGAAAACCAATTGTCCAGAAATTAATAAGTGCAAATGAGTAAAATGGAATATGGTCTATATAAAACAAGCAGGTCTAGCAGGTTAGACTCCCATCTCTGCTTTCCCTGTCATCCCTGCCATGTGCTTCCCTAAGAATGGGCACACGCAGGATAGTAGTGTGCCTTGCAGAGTCACATTTTATCATGAATTCAATCTATGGTGGCAGATAAGATGTAAGAATATGCACAAGGGTATAAATATCCAAGCAGTCTACTAGAGGGAAGCATGGCAGAATTCTTCATGTATTCTGCTAGTCAGGAACTCTGAAGACAGGTAGGTGCTCTAGTCACTGACCCATGGCACCTACTCTCCTTTAGATCCTGTTTCATGGACTACCATGACCATCAACTTTGCATCCTGATTTCAAGGTGGAGTGAACCACCACCTTCTTTATATTTTGACCATTAGTTAACCTCCAGCATTATCTTTCTTGTTTTAGGGCCCTGAGCAGTCCCAGGTCCTATTCTATATGCCCTGTTTTGGGACAAGTTTGTAAGTGAGTCTCGGAGCTAGCCTGATGTCTAGTACTAGGGTGATACATTGGAATAAAAGCTCAAGGAACTAGGGACTCCACTCTCTGCTTAATGCTAACTGTGCTTCCCAAGTGTGAAGGTCCCACCCATAGAAATATAGTCACATGTGGTTCTGAACAGCTTTGCACCATCACACTTCAGCAGAGCCTTGGCCTGTCACAGAAGATGAGGATTTAGGAAGCCATGTCTCCATGGGCTGGACTCCACTACTTAACCCCAGAGTTGGAATAGAGACCATGATTAAGCAGGAGCAAACTTTGCCTACGAAAAGATTTACGGGTAAAGGTGAACAGACATCATTGCAGAAGGCTTTTCCAGGGCCACATCAATGTTCTTATACAACTGTAGAGGAATGAGGAGATCAGATCTGAAGGCCAGAAGGGGTACAAATAATCATGTTGCATTTGTTTCCTATAGCTCTCCCTCTCATTTCCTGTAGTGTTCTCATTCATTTCCTGTATTGTTCCCACTCATTTCATATTGGGATTCCACTCATTTCATGCAATGCTCCCAAGCATGTCATAGATGCCTTCACTCCTTCCAGCGAGTGGATACAGCTCACCACATTTTTTTTTTCAGTGTGAAGTTTGGTTGAAGTGTCTGCCAATGCTCATCTTGCTTCCCGTGATCCTGTACCTCAGAGGTGAACAAGAACCCCAATGTCCACTGTGGTGGATTCAGCCTCAAAGCCAGACTGGCACCTTCCAAGGAAAAATCCTCTGTTGATACCCTGAAAAATCCCGTTTACTGTTTCCAACTTCACTATAATAGTGCAAACTGTGCATGCTCACAGTACTTTCTGTCCATAACTTAAATATCTTTTAAAATACATTGTGTGTGTGTGTGTGTACACACTTTGTGGGAACTTGTGTGGCTGTTCAGACACTTTGAGGCATCAGTGCTCTTCGTCCATCATTTGGATCTGGGGCCTAATCAGGTTGCCAGGCTACATTGTGGATGCTTTTACCTGTTGAGTCATCTTGACATTTGCCCCATAATTTAAATCTCTAGCACTTTGGTTCTGTGATCTTAAGTTGAGCACACTCATGATGGTAAGGCCTTTCTTTACTGAGCATGCATAAAATCAGACTCTCCCATCTACTACTGGATAAAATCTATATGCTTTCTGTGTTCAGGAAAGATGTTGTCATCCAAAGGATGTGCATGCTCTCCTTACCTGTAATAGACCATGAGTCTTTGTTCTCTATGCCCCATCTCTGTTAGTTTGGCTTTGTACTCACTAACACAATCTCCCCTGTTGTTTAGTTATACATTCACAAACAGAGTAGTGGAAAAAAAGCAGCACTTGCAGGTGTGTGTGCTCATGCTCCTTTGAGACTCTATAGATAAACGGGCAGAAAACAAGCTAGAGAAATCTCTATCCCTCTTGATGCTGGGTATATACAACATGCATGGCCACATTTAGCTTTTGGCATGAGTTTCAGGCATTCAAACTCAAGTCCTAAAACTTACACAAATGTTCTTACACACTGAGTCATCTCCTAGCCCATAGAACATGATTTCTTAATATTCACATGCCTAGACTTTTTTCTTCTGTAAACATGGGAATGATTAGCTGGAGTGACATTTCCAGGGTCACCTAGAACACATGAGAAATGTTAGATCCTTCAACTTCTATACTTCTGTTTCATCATAAGACTCAAAATGAAGTCAGAAAAGATGCCATTGATGCTCTGTGACAGCTTCTCAAATAGCCACCTACAAATGTTTGTATCACACATTTCCAAGATTGCATAACCCGAATCTCCTTGGTCACACTGATCCATCCCAGCTTTAAGTTTTGGCTGAATATACTGAGGGTTTGGCCTGATGTCAACATTTCTGTCCTTGAGGATGAAACATGTCCTGCAGGAGGAGGAAGAAAAGAAGAAAGAGAACTCACTAAACTCAAGAAGCTCATGGAACTTACTCCAAGGTCATATGAGCAATAAATAATTGCTGGGGAAGAAAAGATTCTTCTGTGTTGCTGCCTGCAAGATGTGAAGGGAGCTCCAAAGATGCAGCTCTCATGAGTTGTGACCCATGCAGGGTAAGATTTTGGGTAATGCACTTGCAGAGCCCACCATGCTCATGTAGTTAACTCCTCACCCATGCTTCTGTATGATGTCCCAATAAACTCACTGACTTACCAAGCTACACTTAGGTGGAATATTTTCTTTGATCTTTCATTGATACCTTTTCTGAGGTGTCAAGATGGTTGTTCATTCAGAAAAAGTCGTTCAGCATCACCACCATACAATAACTCAGCATTCTCTCCTAAAGACACATGCACGGGATTGGCTCAGCCTTTTCCAGCATGATTTCTCTTTCCTAATTGAAACAAATAGTCCAATACAAGTCTCAGTGTTATATAGTGAGAAAAGGAAAATATGTAATTCATAAAAGAACCCCTCTAAAAGCTGATTCCCTAAACTGAGTTCAAAGTTCCAGGAGACCAGCTATTTGGGGATTGCAGAAAAAAGCAGCTGACCTCATTCCAGATACCTGGTGGTTACAAAAAGGGGAAAACAGACCCCCACATTTTTAAAACAGCATATATGTCTGCATTTGGTGGCTGATTATGTGATGGACCACCCAGGTGGGGCACTCTCTGGATGGTCCATCCTTTTGTTTAGCTCCAAACTTTGTCTCTGCACCTCCTTCCATGCATATTTTAATCCCTATTGTAGGGAGGAATGAAGTATCCACGTATTGGTCTTTCTTGATTTTCTTGTGTTTTGGAAATTGTATCTTGGGTATTCTAGGTTTCTGGGCTAATATCCGCTTATCAGTGAGTGCATATTAAGTGACCTCTTTTGTGATTGGGTTACCTCACTCAAGATGATATCCTCCAGATACATCCATTTACTCAAGAATTTCATAAATTCATTGTTTTTAATAGCTGAGTAGTACTCCATTGTGTAAATGTACCACATTTTCTGTATCCATTCCTCTATTGAGGGACATCTGGGTTCTTTCCAGCTTCTGGCTATTATAAATAAGGCTGCTATGAACATAGTGGAGCATGTGTCCTTGTTACAAGTTGGAATATCTTCTGGGTATATGCCCAGTAGAGGTATTGCTGGATCTTCCAGTAGTACTATGTCCAGTTTTCTGAGAATCCGCCAGACTGATTTCCAGAGTGGTTGTACCAGCTTGCAATCCCCCCAGCAATGAAGGAGTGTTCCTCTTTCTCCACATCCTCGCCAGCATCTGCTGTCACCTGAATTTTTTATCTTAGCCATTCTGACTGGTGTGAGGTGGAATCTCAGGGTTGTTTTGATTTGCATTTTTCTGATGATTAAGGATTTCGAACATTTTTTAAGGTGCTTCTCAGCCCTTTGGCATTGTTCAGTTGAGAATTCTTTGTTTAGCTCTGTACCCCATTTTTTAATGGCATTATTTGAATTTCTGGTCTTCAGCTTCTTGAGCTCTTTGTAAATATTGGATATTAGCCTCCTATCAGATATAGGATTGGTAAAAATTCTTTTCCAATTCGTTGATGACCTTTTTGTCTTATTGACAGTATCTTTTGCTTTACAGAAGCTTTGCAATTTTATAAGGTTCCATTTGTCGATTTGTGATCTTATGGCACAGGCTATTGGTATTCTGTTTAGGAATTTTATCCCTGTGCCCATATCTTCAAGGGTTTTCCCCACTTTCTCACCTTTGAATTTCAGTGTCTCTGGTTTAATGTGGAGGTCTTTGATCCACTTAGACTTGAGCTTTGTAAAAGGAGATAGGAAAGGATCAATTTGCATTCTTCTACATGTTGTATGCCAGTTGTGCCAGCACCATTTGTTGAAAATGCTGTCTTTTTTCCATGTGATAGTTTTAGTTCCCTTGTCAAAGATAAGGTGACCAAAGGTGTGTGGGTTCATTTCTGGGTCTTCAATTCTATTCCATTGGTCTACCTGTCTGTTGTTATACCAGTACCATGCAGGTTTTTTTTTTTTTTTTTTTTTTTTTTTTTTTTTTTTTTTTTTTTTTTTTTTTTTTTTTTTTTTTTTTTTTTTTTTTTTTTTTTTTTTTTTTTTTTTTTTTTTTTTTTTTTTTTTTTTTTTTTTTTTTTTTTTTTTTTTTTTTTTTTTTTTTTTTTTTTTTTTTTTTTATCACAATTGCTCTGTAGTGCAGCTTGAGGTCAGGTATGGTGATTCCACCAGAGGTTCTTTTATTGTTGAGGATAATTTATGCTCTCCTAGGTTTTTTATTATTCCAGAAGAATTTGTAAATTGCCCTTTCTATCTCCGTGAAGAGTTGAGTTGGAATTTTGATGGGGATTACTTTGAATCTGTAGATTGCTTTAGGCAGGATAGCCATTTTTACTATATTAATCCTGCCAATCCATGAGATGGGAGATTTTTCCAACTTCTGAGATCTTCTTCAATTTCTTTCTTCAGAGACTTGAAGTTCTTGTCATACAGATCTTTCACTTCCTTCGTTAAAGTTACACCAAGGTATTTTATATTATTTGTGACTATTGTGAAGGGTGTTGTTTCGCTAATTTCTTTCTCATGCTGTTTATATTTTGTGTAGAGAAAGGCCACTTATTTGAGTTAATTTTATATCCTGCTACTGCGCTGAAGCTGTTTATCAGGTTTCCTGCTACTGCGCTGAAGCTGTTTATCAGGTTTAGGAGTTCTCTGGTGGAATCTTTAGGGTCACTTATATATACTATCGTATCATCTGCAAATAGTGATATTTTTGACTTCTTCCTTTTCAATTTCTATCCCATTGATCTCCTTTCGTTGTCGAATTGCTCTGGCTAGGACTTCAAGTACTATATTGAATAGGTAGGGAGAAAGTGGGCAGCCTTGTCTAGTCCCTGATTTTAGTGGGATTGCTACCAGCTTCTCTCCATTTACTTTGATGTTGGCTGCTGGTTGTTGTATATTGCTTTTATTATGTTTAGGTATGGGCCTTGAATCCCTGATCTTTCCATGCCTTTTTCATGAATCGGTGCTGGGTTTTGTCAAATGCTTTCTCAGCATCTAAGGATATGATCATGTGATTTTTGTCTTTGATTTTGTTTATATAGTAGATTATGTTGATGGATTTCCATGTATTAAACCATCCCTGGATCCCTGGGATGAAGCCTAGTTGGTGATGATGGATGATCGTTTTGATCTGTTCTTGAATTCGGTTTGCGAGGATTTTATTGAGTATTTTTGTGTCAATATTCATAAGGGAAAATTTTTTCCAGCCTTTTACTCTGAGCTAGTGTCTGTCTTTGTCTCTGAGGTGGGTTATCTGTAAGCAGCAAAATGTTGGGTCTTGTTTGTGTAGCCAGTCTATTAGTCTGTGTATTTTTATTGGGGAATTGAGTCCATTGATGTTAAGAGAAATCAAAGAAAAGTTAGTGTTACTTCCTGTCCTTTTTGATGTTAAAGATGGGAGTCTGTTCTTGTGGCTGTCTTCTTTTAGTTTTGTTAAAGGATTACTTTCTTTTTTTTCTAGGGTGTAGTTTCCATTTTTGAGTTGGTGTTTTCCCATTATTATCCTTTGAAGGGCTGGATTCATGGAAAGATATTGTATGAATTTAGTTTTGTCATGGAAAACTTTGGTTTCTCCATCTATGGTAATTGACAGTTTTGCTGGGTATAGTAGCCTGGGCTGGCATTTGTGTTCTCTTAGTGTCTGTATAACATCTGTCTAGGATCTTTTGGCTTTCATAGTCTCTGGTGAGAAATCTGGAGTGATTCTAATAGGCCTGCCTTTATATGTTACTTGACATTTTTCCTTACTGTTTTCAATATTCTGTCTTTATTTAGTGCATTTGTTGTTCTGATTATTATGTGTCAGGAGGAATTTCTTTTCTGGTCCAGTCTGTTTGGAGTTCTGTAGGCTTCTTGTATGTTCATGGGCATCTCTTTCTTTAGGTATGGGAAGTTTTCTTCTATAATTTTGTTGAAGATATTTAATGGCCCTTTACGTTGAGAATCTTTATTCTTATCTACTCCTATTATCCTTAGGTTTGGTCTTCTCATTGTGTCCTGGATTTCTTGGATGTTTTGAGTTAGGATTTTTTTGCCTTTTGTGTTTTCTTTGATTGTTGTTTCCATGATCTCTATGGAATCTTCTACACCTGAGATTCTCTCTTCTATCTCTTGTATTCTGTTGCTGATGCTCACATCTATGATTCCTGATTTCTTTCCTAGGGTTTCTATATCCAGAGTTGTCTCTCTTTGGGTTTTCTTTAGTGTTTCTACTTCCATTTTGATCTTGAATGGTTTTCTTCAATTGCATCACCTGTTTGGTTGTGTTTTCCTGTAGTTCTTTAAGGGATTTTGCGTTTCTTCTACCTGTTTAGCAGTGTTTGCCTGTAGCTCTTTAAGGGCTTC
This sequence comes from Mus minutoides, assembly GCA_902729485.2. Classification (NCBI taxonomy): domain Eukaryota; kingdom Metazoa; phylum Chordata; class Mammalia; order Rodentia; family Muridae; genus Mus; species Mus minutoides. The sequence goes on along the minus strand of LR753364.1, from coordinate 364,413 downwards.
TACTTGTTTAGCAGTGTTCTCTTGTGATTCCTTGAGGGATTTTTGTATTTCCTCTTTAATGGTTTCTACCTGTTTAGCAGTGTTCTCCTGTAGTTTCTTGAAGAATTTTTGTTTTTCTTCTTTAAGGGCTTCTGCCTGTTTAGCATTGTTCTCCTGTATTTCTTTAAGTGTGTTATTAACGTCCTTCTTATAATCTTCTACCATCATGATGAGATATGATTTAAAATCTGCATCCTGCTTTTCAGGCATGTTGGGGTATCCAGGACTCATGGCAGTGGGCATACTTGGTTCTGATGATGCCCACTGTTCTTGGTTTCTGTTAGTGAGATTCTTACATTTGCTTTTTGCCATCTGGAGATTTCTGGTGTTAATGTCCAAGCTGTCACTGGTTTGAGCTTGATCCTCCTGTTATTCTGTTAGCCTCTGACAGCACTTCTGGTAGACCAACTCTCCCCAGAGATCCACTGATCAGAGCGTTCTCTGCAGGCAAGCTCTTCTCTTGCAAGTCCAGTGTCTAGCAGACTGGAGCTCTGATCCACTTCCTGAGTTCTAGAGTCAGAACTCTCCCAGCAGGCTGCCTCTCTTCTGTAATCCCGAGGTGATCCCAAGGTCCTGGGGTGTGGAGAGCACACAAGTGGCTCTAGCTGCCTCCGCTGGGCTCAGAGGGAAGATGGCGAGGCAAGGGGCTGGCTGGAGGAGGCTCCAGCCTCCGGTTGGGCAGAGTTCCTCTGTTCCTGCTGCCGCTGGCACCAGAACCTCCACAGTTCCCAAAGCCAACACTGCGCTCCTCTCACCTGTAACCTCGATGTGATCCTAATGTCCTGGGGTGTAGAGAGGACAGAAGAGGCCCTAGCAGCCTCCACTGGGCTCAGAGGGAAGATGGCAGGGGGTCAAAATTAGCATTTTCTTAATGTTTAACTTCAAAGAGTTTTTGCTATTTTGAAATTTTTGAAATATACTTACTGATAAAATTTCTCTCCTAGAAACACTGATAATGTTTTTAAAGTAAACTTATGGTTAGACAATGTAATCAGATATGTAATGCATTTTAAATTCTCTCACTATGTCAGGAGGTATCACATAAGGGTTTTTGAACTGCATACGGAGCAGAGGATGTCCTTGTGGGACATCAATGAGAGGAGAGACCCTTGGTCCTGTGAAGGCTCGATGCCCCAGTGTAGGGGAATGCCAGGACAGGGAAGCAGGAGTGGGTGGGTTAGTGTGCAGGTGGAGGGGAGATGGTATGGGGAATTTTCGGAGGGGAGGCTGAGGAAAGGGGGATAACATTTGAAATATAAATAAAGAAAATAATAAAAAGAATATATTTCTTGGACAGGGTTTCTCTGTATAGCCCTGGCTGTCCTGGAACTCACTTTGTAGACCAGGCTGGCCTTGAACTCAGAAATCCACCTGCCTCTGCCTCCTGAGTGCTGGGATTAAAGGCGTGCGCCACCATGCCCGGCAAGAATATTTCTTAATAATTCATTTTTAATATTTTATGCTCTTTACTATGCTTAATTCCCAAAGAATATTTTGTATGTTTTGAAATAATTTAGTATTCTACATTAGATATAGGATCCTCAGTTATGGATAATATTAAATGTTCATTAATGATATTTTTAGGGTATAAAAGGATATGAATATAAAAGTTAATCAAATTTTTATATATTATTTGATTCTCATAATACCCAATATTATCAATATGTTCAATGTATAAAATTCATTTAAATAATAAAAAATTAAGAAAAAAAAGAACAAAGATTGGAATGCGCGGCTGTCTACATAAAAGCCCTGAGGGACACAACCATTCATTTAGACACAGAGGTATTGGAGACAAAGAGCAGTCAGGCTTTGTGCACATCAGCCAGGCCTTGAACCCACATCAAAATACAAAGAAAAGAATGGGCTGTGGCTGCTTTATGAATCCCAAAGAGAATTCAGTCAAATACAGGGTAACTAGAGGCAAGAAGCAGTCAGATGTTGCTGCCGACGGAGAGTGTGACGCTAGGTAGACCTTACCAGAATGGGTCAAGGAGCAAGTGCCACAAACTATCTTTGCCTTCCCACACCAGGAAGTCTTTTAGATGTCCCATTTGCCCAGCCATTGTGTCCCCCATTCCTCCTGGTAATAAACTTGGTGAGTGTTTTTGTTTGTTTGTTTGTTTGTTTGTTTGTTTGTTTTTGTTTTTGCTTTTCCTGCAATGAAACTCTTTTCTTTCTGGAGCTCTTCCTTCCATGCTCGTGGCCCCTTCCCAGATAGAAGCTGGTTCATGCTCATGCCTTCCAGCACAGTGGTTTCTGTCTTACAGTAATGAAGCAGGGGAAGGTCAGCATTCCTTCTGTCTTACTGCAATTTATGGAGAAACAGGGCACATGGGAAAGGTACAATCACTTTGTGGTGTCATCCTCACCTAGTTCTACCACTGTGCAGTGAGTATTAATCATTCCCTCGTTACAGAGATAACAAAGGGCTAGGGGTTTTTCAGCATGAGCCAACCATGTGAGGACCCCATTCAGGTCTGTGACCTAATGTCTTCCCTTCACTATCCCACTTAGATGTTTATATCACTGTATAGAATGATGTGCAGAGACAACAGTCTCAAACTGTTTCACCCCCAGTTCAAATGTGGGAGAATCTTAACCTTTATTTCCAGGACAGACTTATAGAACACCTATCCCAGGAGCCCCTACTCACCTTAATGCAGGCTGAGACCCCAGAACTGCTTACCTCAGCCTGGATGACAGGGCACTGACTGTCCACAGTCTGCCTTGCTCTCTGACTAGAGTTGGGGACAGAATAGAGCCTTCAGTGTGACCATGGGTGGTTACTGAGGGCCATGTCACACAGGCCTGCCCAATAACACAGGAAAGCCGGCAGAGAAACCACAGACATCTCATTGAGTCCACTCAGTGCCGTTCCTGGAGACATGGATCCATCCTGCTTAGGCCATCGCCATGGTGTCATGTGAACTCGCAGCTCATATGATGCTGCACCAGGGCCGCTATTACATAGAGAATGTCTTTCAGCTTGTAGATGGGATCCTTGTGGACGATTTCTACACAGATAATTTGGAAATCCACATTCCTGCTTTACATTCTTTCTGAGCTCTGAGGAGACCAAAGTCCCTATCTGCATCCATTGTCTGGCAAAATTCAACCTCCCCTCTTTCCTCTCATTATTTTCTTTCAATTCTGCATGTCCCCTGACAAGCTCTGACCAAAACAATCCGTTTTTCATTCCCTACTGCTTCACCAGATCTTATCTCCACTACTTCTTTAGCATTTTCTTCTTATATTTATTTTTAGTGTAAAATAAAGAAAATATAGCAAAACGTGTATAAGATGTCGATTTATTACTGTAATAAAAACTAGTGCATAAACACCCCAGAGTAAAAACTTACAATGCTCTCAGCCCCCTCAAAGCCCATGTGCTCTTCTGTCATCACCACTCCCCATCCTGCAAGGGACACCACGTTGCTTTAGAAACCTCCTCCTCACATTTAAGTAGAATCTTGATACACTGAGCTTGTATTGCTTAACTCAGCAGCCTGGCTCCTCATACTGCCTTTTTCTGTCTGGCATCTTACCTTTAACACTGTATCATAGGATGATGAATCCCTATTCAGTATAGCCACATCTGAGCCATTTGTGTTAAGTAGTTTCACATTATTTTAACATACCCCGAGTTCTTTGTTCATTTTAAATTGACATTCCATGTTTAATTTCTCTATGCTTATTGCTATAAATCCTTCTAGGGCTCTAGCTCCAGCATGCAGAGGTTCCCACTGGCACATGTGTGGGCTTGTTTTGTGGTTCTTTGAAGCCTCTTTTCTCAATTTCACCCACTTTAGTAACTTGTATTAGCTAGTGGGGCTAAGGACTTTTAGTAGGTTTGGTGTCTGTTTATATTTCTGTTTCATTACATGCAGCTGTGCTTCAGGCCATCCTCCCACTCTTTTAGCAGGCTTTCTCTTCATTGATTTATACAAACATATATTCTGGTTGTGAGTCTTTTATTGGTTGTATATATTGTCAGGAAATTATTCCATGCAAAGCACTGGCCCCTGGAAATTGAGTTACAGATGGCACTGAGACATGTGATTATGGGGATTTGAACCCTACTCCTCTCCAAGACAGCCAGTGCTTTTAACTACTAAGACTCTTCTCTAGTCTCATAGGTCCTAAAATTGTATGAAAGGACTTTAACTAGTTCATCCCTCAAAATAATATTATTTTTCTCCTTTATTTTTGTATAGCTGTCAAATTCCAAGGAGAAAAAAATATAAAATCATTTATGTGTATTGTAGGTGTGTGTGTTTGTGTATATGCATTTTGTATGTGTACCCTTCTCTTTGTATCCTTCTATGAGGTGAGTTATGGAAGAGGCCCATCTGCAAACCAGGAAGAGAGTCTTCATCATATCCAAACCCTGTTGTATGCAACTCTGCCCTAATTGCACATGGCCTTGGAGAAGAACTAGAGTATATGGGCCAGGGAAGACTAGGGGAGGGGACCTCTGTCTATGTAGGTAAGTGGAAGACTTCAACCTCACTGGGTAATAACTTCTGGTGCAACTTTGAGAACACCCTCACAACTGTGGATAATCCCTGAACTGTGTGCTCTGTAAGTAAGCCCTATGTGCTCATTGGTTCCCAGAGTGAATCCTGCTATAGATTTGTCACTAGGACTTTAGGAAAAAATGAAGATGTTAAGTCTCACCCTGGAAGAAATTCTATTGACATTTACTCAAGTTTTACTTCATTTCTTCTGGAGTTCATTACCTATCAGTAACTGAGGAATAAGAATTTAGATATTTTTCTATCTTTGCAGATTTGTCTAGATTTCTTACTGATTTATTTATTACGTTTTATGATCCTCCCTTCTCCTGGGGGCTGTTGCCACATGAAGAGAACAGAGTCAAAGAACAGGATTTGGATGACCCTTGAGTATAGAAATGACAGACTTCCAAGATCAGCTTCTGAGAGGCAGCTCAACTTTACTCAGGGTGAATGAAGGACTATATAGTTTTGAGGAAGAGGTAGGGACTTCCAGGATGGGTAAGTACCATTGGCTAGAGGTAGTAGCAAAGAATGCCTCATTTGCACGGAAAGGCATTCCAGGAATTCCAAGCACTTGCTGGACAGGTTCTTATCAGGAGAAAAGCTGAACCTGTAATCTCACCAAGGCTATGTTACATTCAGCAGATAGAGAATATAGGGTTAGGCTCTCCAGACCAGGCAAATAAGTAGAAGCCCGACTAAGAAAACCCCCAGAGCTTGTGTCTCTAGCTGCGTATGTAGCAGAAGATGGCCTAGTTGGCCATCATTGGCAAGAGAGGCCCCTTGGTCATGCAAACTTTATATGCCCCAATACAGGGAAATGCCAGGGCCATGGGAGTGGGTGGGTAGGGGAGCAGGGTGGAGGATGGGCAAGGGTATAGGGGACTTTTGGGATAGAATTTGAAATGTAAATGAAGAAAGTATCTAATAAAAATTGGAAAAATTAAAAAAAGAAAAGTAAAGAAAAGGGAATCCCCCATCTTTCACCAAGCTCAAGAGAGCTATCTGTGCATTGAGCACCTCAGCAGCAAGACCCAACAACTTCTTAAAGTTTATCCATTTGTAGTCAGTTAGTTGCTTGTTTGTGGAGATTCATTTCAATCATCATTGATCCATACCATACGCAAAGGAGAGAATACTATAGGATATGGCACTAAGTGGTAGGACTCCTAAGAGCTGTTTAGAGTTCAGTCATGAAACATATACATTTAACTTTATCTACAATTTTTAGAGGTAGATACAGACCTTGGGTTTTGAGTGCTTTGCCTGTCATGCTAAAACTTCTGTGTTCATGCTCCAGCACTGAAACAAAACAAAATAAAATTATTTCTCGTCTAGGTATCAATAATTTATGATGAAAAAAAACTGTGTCCAACTATATAATTTCTCAAAAAGGAAGTTTAGAGAAATGCTACATTTTATCATCTAGCAACAGTGCTAAATTTACATAAACAGTATTCAAACAGATGATATTTAAACCTAAATACTAAAAAAGAAGAAGCGCACATTGTAATGTCCTTGATACTCATGACTCACTGCCAGCATGTCTAAGTTTTGCTTATTTCAGTGATTAAAGTTCTATGTTCATAAATGTTGCATGCTACTCCAGAATACTTTATTGCTATATGGTATTCAAAGAAATTATGATGAAAAGATGAAACTCTCCATTCAAATGTGAATATTATAAGACATATGGTAGTTATTGGTAGAATATATATATATATATGTGTGTGTGTATATATATATGTGTGTGTGTGTGTATATATATATATATATATATATATATATATATTAAAAACTGATAACTTTGTACTAGTCACCCCAAAAGATCAAAGCAGCACTCACTCCACATGGAAAGACTTTGTGTGAGCGGAGACCCCGATACGCTGCTGAGTTTAAATACCCACCAGTGCTTTCACCTCTTCTGTTTGCATTGTGGCATTCCCAGTGCCCTGACACTCATGCCTTGAAACCATAATGAAGTTTCCTGATGGCTCTGCTTCCATGGTAACCTTTACTGCCAAGCCTTCAGTTTCCTTGCCATCCCTGAGCTGATGGCAGATGTGTAACATAAACCTGGGGAAATAAGACAACCCTAATAAAGACCTACAAAATGTCGATGATAATAAATCTGAGCCTGAGGCTATCTAAGGATATATAAAATAGCTTGATTCCCATAGAAAAGATGAAAAATCAAAATTATTGCCAAAATGGAACATCTAGTGGGTATGTAAAGTCTGTACAGTCAGGCCCTGGATCATGGAGAACACTGTGACTAAGAGTAGACCAATGCCTAGATTCAAATTGTTGACTTGGAGAAATGAATAAGTCTCTTAAGATCAAAACTAAGTATTTGGCTCCAAATCACTATTAAAAACTTTTACTTTTTAGAGATTAATTTAAACATTAATGTAGGCACTAAATCCACACTATACTCTGCCCAACTCTAGTTTACTGATAAAAATTACACAGGCTACAAATCATTTATTAATTTGCTCCTTTCTGGGCCTCTGTTCCTAGAATAACCTCTACTCACTCAAAGCCCCACTTCAGGAGAAAGAACAGAAAGGTTTGAAGTACTGGGAAAATGTATGTTCTGGAAAACAGTTGCTTATGTTCAGAGGCCAAAATTTAAATAGCAAGTAAATTATATTGAAATAAAAGGTTTGATGAATACAGTAGCCACTGTAACTATTTCTCAAAAATCTTGGAATTTATAATGGCCATTTCCAATGGTTTATACATAGTTTCTAGGAATTAGAAAGCTATCTCAGCTAAAACAAAGTATATTATGGGTTAAATGTGTGGGACCAGAAAGTCAAATAGGAATGTTAAGACCTTATGTGGTTTGCATACCCATAAATTTATGGAAAAGGGATCTTTTACAAGAGTGGGATACTCAGATATTCCTGCAATCCTAGAGATAGCTCATGATGAAATTAAGGATGAAATGGTAGATGCTGATGAGGAAGGAATTAATATAGGTAATCAAAAACAAACTCAGGCTGTGCCAATTTCAAGACATAGGACATCACAGGGACTGTATTTCTAAATTTATAAGAGGGGCCACTGCTGAAATACCAATGTTTCTACCCTTAAAATGGTTGACTGATAAGCCTGCGTGGATAGATTAGTGGTACTAAGGAAAAAGTACAGGCACTTGAGCAGCTGACTAAAGAGAAGCTGGAGGTTCAACATATAGAAGAGTCTATCAGCTCATAGAATTTCCCTGTATTTGTTATAAAAAGGTCAGGAAGATGAATAATGTTAACAGATTTCAGAACAGTGAATACAGTAATTCAACCAATGAGTCCATTTTGGCCTGTAATTCCTTAACCTTTTTTATTACCTAAGGCATGGCCTATGCTAATAATTCATTTAAAAGATTGCTTTTTTTTTTCCACTTGCATGAGCAGGAAAGGGAAAGGTTTGATTTCACAGTGCCTACTTGTAATAATATGCAAAAAGATGCCATTGATAAGTTTAACAATAGGGAATGTTAAATATGCCAACTTCATGTCAATATTTTGTGCAGCAACCACTAGAAATAACACATTGGCATTTTCTCAATTCATTATTTACCATATCATGGATAATATTTTATTGGCTGATTCTGACACAGATACATTATAGAAAATGTTTAAGAAAACAAAGAGTTTTGCCATGCTATAGGTTACAGACTACTCCTGAAAAAATATGAAGAGAAGATTCTATTAACTAGGTTATAAAATAGAACAAAAAATTCAATCACAAAAGGATTAGATTAGAAGATATCAATTTTAAACTCTTAATGATTTTCAAAGATTAATGAAAATAATAATTGTCAATGGCCTATCACTGGGTTAGCTACATAAGAGTTAAGTAATTTATTTTTAAAAATTACAAGGAGATTCAGACTTAAACAGTCCAGGATGGTTAACAGCTGTATCAGAGAAAGAGTTAACTATAGTGGACAGAGACTTCAAGATGCCTATGTGGGTCACATAGATCCCAAACTTAATTATATTTTGGTTATTTTGCCTTCAACTCATCCCCCTTCTGGGCTCATTACACAAAGGGAAGATAGTATTGTAGAGTGGATTTTCTTAGCACATGAACAAAGTAAAAAATTTAATACTTACGTAGAAAAAGTTTCTGATTTAATCATAAAAGTTAAAATAACACTACAACACTTGTCAGGAACAGACCCAGACAAAATCATAGTGCCTTTTGCTAATGCTGAGATTATGTCAGAACATCTTCAAATAAAGCTGCTGACCCCAGAAGAATTCAATTTGTCCTCCCTTACAAACTGTTCTAGTCAATACTTAATTTATGTCTGAGCATTTATGTCTTTCTCAGCATTTATAAAGTGGACAACAAAATGTTACAGTTAGCTTTCTTAACTATTTCCCAATATTTTGATCCCCACCCAAAAGGAATACTACATTCCAAATCAGCAGGAAGCAATTTTAAGAGAATGGAGTCCCATTTCCTTAAGGTGGGATGGAGGTTTTTGGTTGTCCAATGGGTGTTGAATGTTTGTCATTGTTTAAGGGATATAGTTACAAATAAGTATGGTCTTGGACAGGCAGAAAACAAAATAAGAAGGTTCAATTCAGGGATTTCTTTTTCTTTCCTCCATCCTTCTTTCCCTTCTATCTAGTGTTAGGGTGAGAAGGAATAAAAGAAAAAAGAAGGGATATAGGAATAATATAGTAATAATAAAAATAATGGGTAGATTATTGAATCTACGGTTAGACCAAAGCACATTTATAAGCCAAAAGTCCTATATTGGTATAGCACTTTGTATACTGGTAAATATTAAGATTATATATATATATTTTTACATTGGAATAGATCTCATCTTGCACTGTGTTTAACCTGAGATAACATTCTAATCCCTAGAAGCTGAATATTTACCTCCTGGAGATCCAGTCTTGATGTCAAGATTTTGGTGAAATTATTGTTATATCTGTCCCTATGTCCACTAAACCTTCTATTTCAATGCCATTTATCTGTATTTTTAGCTTTGGTCTCTGATCACTTATAGCAATTTGTCAAAATACTTGTTTTCTGGTCTCTCCTGAATATTTTGTTTTATCTACTGAAGCTGTTCTCTCCTTGATGACATCTAGGGCAATGCTGTTTTTAACAACAGGCATTAAATATTTTAATTGTTCTATAGATGAGTTTCTCTGATGCAGCCAGGGAATAATTAAATCAAATTTTATATGGGGGGTTGCAGGAGGTCCCCTAAGGCTTTTCCTCGTGGCAAAGGATTACTTGGAATGTCTCTTGTTGATCTGCAAGCATTAGTCCAATGCTGAACTTTCTAACACCTTCTGCAAACTCCATAAGGCTGGGGATTTTTTTTTTTTTTTACGTTATCTCTAGGGGGAAAACATTTCCAGGAATGCCTTGCCTATAATCTTTTTTCAAATGTCCTTGCTTTTAAATGACAAAACATCTTACATTATCATTTTTTAAAAACTTTTAGAAATTATTCCTATCAAAGTAGCATTACAAACATGAAATCTAATATCAACTTTATTTCTAATTCATTCATCTATTTGTGTTGATCTTACCTTTAAAGGCCTAATCACCCCTTTCCATTCTGAATTAGCATTTTCACAAGCCAAAGTTTTGATTAATATTTGTCTGACTTCTGAATCTGATACTATTCTATCTACAACTGAAGTCAATCTTCAAAAAAATCAATGAAGGCTTCTTTGGAACCATGTATAATTTTAGTAAGTGATTCAATCCTCTTTCCTGATGCTTCAACATTATCATAAGCATTTAAAACTGATAAATGGCATACCATCAAGGTGTGATTATCAAATTCAAGCTGCCTTTGTAAGTCAGAATATTGACCTTCACCTAGCAACTGATCTTGGAAAATATTACTATCTCTAGCCCTATTTCCTTGTTCTATGGCCCTAGCTTTCTATTCTCATCATGTTTATCATTGTAACCAGCTTTCAATATTGCTGTTGCCAAATCTTTTCAGTCTTGGGGATAATTCTGTTCTGAGATGACCATACATTTAATATCTGCTACACATAATTCTACTTACCTTCTTCATAACCTTGGAATACCTATTGTCTATTGGTAGTTCTTGTATAGAAACTAGATAAACTAAGGTTTGTTTTCTACCAACCTTGGACTGCCCCTCTGCAGTTTCATTGTGCAGTAGTGCTTGTCTAAATTCTTTTGTCTGTGTCTGAGTAATTTTCTTATTTATATTTATATGTCTTTCTAAGGTTTGTATTTTACATGTCCACCTTTCATATTTGGCACAAAGAACACAATAGCTATTAAGAATAAAATATGAATTACCAGATTGATTATATTATGTATATATTACATATGTATCAGTATTATGTCAGTCTTAATTAAGTCACTCATCTTCTCATTTTCTGTTTCCATTTTCAAGTCATCTAAAGTAGCACTTTATAGGGTCCTGATGCCCTGTGTTATATTTCCCATCTTCAATGTAGAAAATATTATTCCTTTTAATATTATTTATTTGTCTCCTTGAGGACTTCCCAAGTGTCTTGCCAAATCTGATGGCTCCTGGTGTGATTTCTCTGTTTATGTGGTCATGCCATGCATGGGAGCACTAATTGTTGTTTTTATGAGTCATTTGATTTTACCAATAAAGACTCTGAAGCCAAATACTGGAGTGAAAGCATGCTAGCTTAGAGAGGCAGAGAAACCACCCAGTTGACCTTTCTCCTCAGCCAATGTCCTTCTCTTTCCATATGGTCTCAAAAAGCCCTCAAGCCCTTCCACTTCACATGCATCTTTCGACCCATCCTCCTGCCTTCCTCTTACTCTCTGCTTTTTTTTTTTTTTCTTAATAATCCTATGTTCACTTCCTGGTTGCTTGCTCCACCTCCCAGCCTACTTTATTTAATCCTGTTTACAATATTCAGAGAACTCTTGGATTAAAAGTGTGTGCTAATGATGAGCCACACCACAACTAAAAACCAGGTTTTTCTAGTAAATAACATAGTCTTGGAGTTCACAGTGTGATCAAATATCCTGCAACAGTTGGTACCTATGTTTTGGTTATGTTTGTCATGATTATGAACTATTTTGAATGCCAGGGCCAGAACTTCAACTTGGAGTGTAAGCGGGCCTTGGTCTAGACATTTGAGTTTGGCCATTATGTCTGGGTAAGAATGGGCAAATAAAGTAGGCCATACAAGGTGTTATGGAGTTTCTGGGTCCATGTTTGTATGTTTGAGTAGGACCTGTGTAAGGTGTTGAAGGAACTGAGAGGGATTTTCAGATTTGTCCTGAACTACTTCTAGGATTTTTCTGAAACTTAATTGGTTTAAGGGCTGCCTCCATCAGACTAGAGAAGAGACAAGTAATGGAACTATCTATGGCCTGACAATTATGTCTGTGGTTACAACTAGTTAGAATCTATGTCAGGGACTCCAGATCCAGTTTGGTAGATTCAGTCTGCTTTTTGTATCTGATCTTTTATGTTCTTGGGCTATTTCTCAGGCACATTTGCATTCCTTGGGCAGACAGTGATTAGAAGGGATCATATAGAGGTTGTAGAAGGTGAGATCATAAGTCTGTGTTAGGTACTGGAATTGTCTGATGAAGGTGGTGGAATCTGGGGTAAATTATAGATGTTTTTCAATTGGGGCAAGTTCACCAAGAGAGAAAGGGACACAAACTAGAGCAGGGTCATCCAAACCTGACACTTCCCCAAGGGGCAGGTTTGGGGCAGAATCAAAAGTCAGTCCATTGCATGAACACGTATGGGGAGGACTGAAAGCAAGGGATGGGGGAGGTGGCATCAGATTCTAGGGGAAACAGTGACCAAGAGCTCAGATGGGCTGGGCAGGGACAGTGCTGATCCTAGTGGCTGCTAGCAGGGTGGCAGCAACAATGGGGCCTTTTCAGAGTAGCAGCAGGAAGGAAGGGATGGAGGGAGGAAGACAGTGGCCTGGCTAGTGCACCCTGAAACTGATGAAACTCCCAGAGTAAGCTGCACTGGAGGTGGGGCTTCGGCGCTAAGCAGCAGGGCCAGGCAGAAAAAGTGGATTTGTTTGGGTTACTGTTGCTAAGGAGAATTGGAGACTTGGGAAGGCTGACTGGGGTGCCAGAAGACCTGGTGGTAACTCTGGGAAGAAAGCAGGCTGGGAGAGGGAACATGAAAACCTGACTGACTGATAGCTATCTTGTTGGAGAGCCGGAGGAAAGGCAGATGGCCACAGTTAACAGATGCAAGCAGCAGTCAGGCTTTTTTTTTCCTTTATCATGGCAGTGAGGGATGTGGCCATAGCATTAGCTACACGGATCAGGGGCAGGGGAGCAAGGGGAAGATAGGCCTAGCCTGTGTTCATAGGCAGGACAGCTAGAGCCTGAGGGCCCATGTTAAAGTGAGGGTCCCAAACAACCACATGTCTGGTTCTGAGGTCCTGCTGAAGCCCAGTTGTATGTTGATGTCCATGGCCCATGTTACCACTGAAGGTCATGTGGATGTCCATAGCCTGTGCTGCTATTTGTTGATGTCTATGGGCAGTGATGCTGCCAAGGACCATGTTGATGTGAATGGTCTGCACCACCACCTGAGGCCACATTGATGTCCCTGTTTTGTGTGGGCTGCCTTCTGCAGCTGGGGACTGTCTTCATGTGATAAGGATGCTGAAGTATAGCTCTTCACATTTGATGACTTCTCATTAGTGTGTGGGAGGAGAAGAACTCAGATCTATTTAAGGGACAGACTACTGAGAGTTGACCATGTTCCAGTGAGTATAGATAATACAAATTGGACTTGTTTCCTCTTTTATTTTCATTTTAGTTAAAAAAAAATTTTTTGAGGTGAGAGGTCACAAGGCTTGATGGAAGGACAAAGAAGGACTGTGAAATGAATGAAATCAGGGCACATGATATGAAATTTGCAAAGAACCAAAGATCATAATGGGAACAAAAGATTGTAATGGAAAAAAAAAAAAGAAACAAGAATCAGAAAAGGTGTTATGTCCAATTTGAAAAAAAAAAAAAAGTTCTGTCTGGGCCTGCACCCTGAGCAGAGCTTGGGCACAAACTCCACAGCCAGCCCCACAATACCCAGAGGCAGCTCCACTCCCAGGCACTCTCTCTCTCACCCAGGATCAGAGGATGCCAGGATTAGAGGAACTTGGTCACACCAGGATCTCAAGGTCCCAAAGGCAGTTTGACTCCCAGGAGGTTGGACACACCTAGGATCTCAGGATCACAGGATCACAGAGACAGCTTGAGTTGGAGGAGTTCTGACACAACCAGGATCACAGGAAGGACAGACTCCAGTCAGAAATAGCCAGGGCTGGTAGCACTAGAAATAACCAGATGGCAGGAGGCAAGCATAAGAACATAAGCAACAGCCAGGCAGTGGTAGCACATGCCTTTAATCCCAGCACTTGGGAGGCAGAGGCAGAGGCAGAGGCAGAGGCAGGTGGATCTCTGAGTTCGAGGCCAGCCTGGTCTACAGAGTGAGTTCCAGGACAGCCAGGGCTACACAGAGAAACCCTGTCTCGAAGAAAAAAAAAAGAACATAAGCAACAGAAACCAAGGTTACTTGGCATCACCAGAACCCAATTTTCCCACCATGGCAAGTCCTGTATATCCCAACACACTGGAAAGGTAAGATTCAGATCAAAAATCACTTCTCATGATGATGATAGAGGACATTAAGAAGGACATAAATAACTCCCTTAAAGAAATACAGGAGAACACAGATAAACAGCAAGAAGCCCTTAAAGAGGAAACACAAAAATCCCTTAAAGAATTACAGGAAAACATAATCACACACATGAAGGAAATGATGGTTTATCCAAGATCTAAAAATGGAACTAATAACAATAAAGAAATCACAAAGGGAGACAACCCTGGAGTTAGAAAACCTTGGAAAGAGATCAGGAGTTATAGATGCAAGCATCACCAACAGAATACAAGAGATAGAAGAGAGAATCTCAGGTGCAGAAGATACCATAAAAACATTGACACAACAGTCAAAGAAAACACAAAAGCAAAAAGCTCCTAACCCCAAACATCCAGGAAATCCAAGACACAAGGAGAAGACCAAACCTAAGGATAATAGGTATAGAAGAAAGAGAAGATTCCCAACTTAAGAGCCAGTAAATATCTTCTGGGGGACTGTGATAGGCAGCCTATTTTGGTTGAATGGGGCTTGCTCTGGTGACCCAGTAGAGAAATCTACAAGGAAAGAAAGGCAAGCCACATTCCCAGAATCAGGTGCCTGTCCATAATTCTGTGACTGTCAGTCACACAGACCATGTCCCAAGCTTCTGACATTCTGGCTAGACTCCACCCCAACAGTTACCTGACTATAGCCAGGTATGCTCCTCCCCACAGTTACCTGGCAACAGCAAGATAGCTCAGCCCACTATAAGAGCCCACTATCCCATGTTTGAAAGATGGGATAGGCTTTCTCCTAACGAGTGTGCCTAACCTCCCACGAGAAGGCCATCCTGTGCTCCAGCCATGGACCTGACCAAAGACTCTCACCTGTGTGGGAACCATCCAGCACCCTGTCTCCCCCTGCCCTCTCCTCCCTTCGGCCCCAGGGCCCAGTGCTGCCCTGGGGCCCCATTCTGTTCTCAGCTCCTTCACCAGTGTAGGATGCCGGAAGCTGGGAACCTGGTAGCTAGGGCTGCCCCTTGTCCACCACCTGCCGTGTGGAGTCAGTGGCTTCACACAGCCAGACACCCACCCCAGGCCCACGTGGAAAGTATGCAGCAGTCTTCCGCATCTGCCCGCCTAGAGCACTGGAACTCTGGTGGGACGTGGGTTCTCTCCCATTGAGATCTGACTCCCTCTTCTGGAGTGTCTGAAGACAGCTACAGTGTACTTACATAAATAAATAAAATCTTTAAAAAAAAAAAAAGAAAAGAAAGAGTTACCCATGAACATACAAGAAGCCTACAGAATTCCAAATAGACTTGACCAGAAAAGAAATTCCTCCTGTCACATAATAATCAAAACACCAAATGCACTAAACAAAAAAAGAATTTTAAAAAAGTGGCAAGGGGAAAATGTCAAGTAACATATAAAGACCGACCTATCAGAATTACACTAGACTTCTCCCAGAGATTATGAAAGCTAGAAGATCCTGGGCAGATGTCATACAGACCCTAAGAGAACACAAATGCCATCCCAGGCTACTATACCCAGCAAAACTCTCAATCACCATTGTGATGGTTTGTGTATTCTTGGACCAGGAAGTGGCACTATTTGGAGGTGTGGCCTTGTTGGAATAGGTGTCACCTGGTTGGAGTAAGTGTGTCAGTGTGGGTGTGGGCTTAAGACTCTCACTCCTGTTGCCTGGAAGTCAGTCTTCCACTAGCAGCCTGTATGCTGCCATGCTCCCACCTTGATGATAATGGACTGAACCTCTGAACCTGTAAGCTAGGCCCAATTAAATGTTGTTTTTGTTGTTGTTTTTTTTTGTTTGTTTTTAGATTTATTTTATTTATTATATGTAAGTACACTGTAGCTGTCCTCAGACACTCCAGAAGAGGGAGCCAGATCTTGTTACGGATGGTTGTGAGCCACCATGTGGTTGCTGGGACTTGAACTTATCACCTTCGGAAGAGCAGTCGGGTGCTCTTACCCGCTGAGCCATCTCACCAGTCCCCTAAATGTTGTTTTTTATAAGACTTGCCTTGGTCATGGTGTCTGTTCACAGCAGTAAAACCCTAACTAAGACAGAGGTTGGTACCAGGAGTGGGGTATTGCTGTGATAGACCTGACCATGCTTTTATTTGAAAGAATGTGGATTGGGGGACTTTGGATTTGGAGCACAGTGAAATGCTTTAAATGGGGCTTAATGGGTCATCTTAGTAGGAATATGGAAGTCTTTGTTGCTGGGAGTAATTTGAACTGTGTTGACCTGGCCCAAAAGATTTCAAAGAAGAATTTCAGTATGTGGGATAAAGACTGTTTTTGTGGTATTTTGTTGAAAAATGTGGCTACTTTTTGCCCTTGTCTGAAAAGTCTGCCTGAGGCTAAGGTGAAGAGACTTGGATTAACTGCATTAATTGCATTGACAAAGGAAGTTTCAAAAAAGCCCAGCAGAGACTTTGTTCTCTGGTTAAGTCTCACAAAGAGAAGTTTGAACAAGCATAGCAAACTTAGAAAGGCAAAATATAAAATATATGGTTTGAGTATTAAAGGCATACCAGGATGTGAAATGGAGCAAAATCCTGTGTTCTAGGAAATAACAGATTAAGGGAGTGGGACCTTGGGGCAAGATCCTACCCAGCTGAATTTAGATCCAGGCATGGTGGTACACACCTTTAATTCCATGAGACAGGCATGCTGATCTCTGCATTCAAGGTCAATCTACAGAGGAAGACCCAAGACAGCCAAGCTTAGGCAGTAAAG
This sequence comes from Mus minutoides, assembly GCA_902729485.2. NCBI lineage: Eukaryota > Metazoa > Chordata > Mammalia > Rodentia > Muridae > Mus > Mus minutoides. The sequence goes on along the minus strand of LR753364.1, from coordinate 347,461 downwards.
GATTTAGAAAACATAAAGCCAGTGACAGTGTAATAGTACAAGGGAATCATGTTCTAGTTCCTGTAAGCAGCAGAACTCTGCAGCTTCAGCCATGTGGTTCTGGCTCTAGAGATACGAATGGAAGGAACTACTGGGACAATTGATGCTGGTTAGCTGGAGCTAAGACATTAGCAGTGATTAAGAAGAGACCAGCATCACTGAGTTGAAATCTGGGAGTTGTTTTCTGGGAGCACAAAGAAGCTGTGTTCCAGAGATAGCCAAGGTTGTACCTCGTGCTGCAGCTGGACGTGGTAATGTGTAAGAGTCACCCAGGTGGTACTGGTTTTGAAGGCATGAAGGTGTCATGAAGAACAGCTGAGGCTTGGCACTGTAAAAGGTCATAGAAGGCCATTGGAGAAGGTGTAGCTTCAGCTGTAGTTGATGGCCCAGGACTGAAGGGGTCAGGCAAAGGATTTGATGCTTGGCACCATGAAGAGAACCTATGAGAGGCTATTGGTGAAGCCTAGTTGGAGTGGAACACCCCAGTGTATTGGAGATGTCAGTACCATGGGATGATCACCAAGAACAGCAGCCATAGTAAAGTGGATCAACCTGAGCTTAGAGTGCTACAGAGGACAGAGCTCGAGAAGTGATGCCAGCCCTTAGGAGGAGTCCAAAAGATTAATTGGAATCCCAGACACTGAAACAAGAAGCTGTAACATTGAAATTGCCTTGGAGACTCAAAGATGTTAAAGATGCCAGAGCCATGGAATACATGCTGAGGAAAGTTGCTAACAGGGAGTGGAACTAGCCCAGGAGAAAGCAGTTTGTTGCAGTCAACAAAGATGAAAAAGGAATGGGGATCTGAAGACTGCTTTGACATCAGCCATGGAGATGCAGAGTTTGGAGTTAGTCCATCTGGTTTCCTGCCTTGCTTTGGGGATTACAGTTAATTAGTTGGATGGATCTCAGAAGAGACCTTGAACTTTGGACTTTTAACGTTGTTGAGACTGCTATAGACTATGAGGACTTTGAAAGTTGGACTAAATGCATTTGCATTATGCTATGTTTAAGTATGGCCCCCATAGACTCATGTTTTTGAAAAAGTCTATGAGGGCCAGGAAGTGGAATGTGATGGTTTGTATATTCTTGGACCAGGGAGTGGCACTATTTGGAGGTGTGGCCTTGTTGGAATAGGTGTCACCTGGTTGGAGTAGGTGTGTCACTATGGGTGTGGGCTTAAGCCTCTCACCCCTGTTGCCTGGAAGTCAGTCTTCCACTAGCCCTCTGGATGAAGATGTTGAACTCTCAGCTCCTTCTGCACCGTGACAGCCTGGATGCTGCCATGCTCCCACCTTGATTATAATTGGCTGAACCTCTGAACCTGTAAGGTAGGCCCAATTAAATGTTGTTTTTTATAAGACTTGCCTTGGTCATGGTGTCTGTTCACAGCAGTAAAACTCTAACTAAGACAACAATAGATGGAGAAAACAAGATATTCCATGACAAAACCAAATTTACACAATTTCTTTCCACAAATCCAGCCCTACAAAGGATAATAGATGGAAAACACCAAGGCAAGGAGTGAAACTACACCCTAGGAGAAAAAATAAAGTAATCTTTCAACAAACCCACACAGACATAATTCCACATCTAACAAAAAAATTAACAGGAAGTAACAATCACTTTTTTTTAATATCTCTTAAAATGAAAAATAATTTTCACAACATATCCCAATTGATTGAAATTCAAAAAATATGAGGAATTGGAAAATTGTCAGCTGTCATCCCATAGTCTCTCTAATTTGGTAATGGAAGGAATAGGTCCAATATGGTACAATCCATATACACTTTCTGCTTGTTTGTACATGACATGGTCTTGATGTATGCCACATAATGATCTTGAAATCATGCTTCTCCTATCTCAGCCTCTCTATTAGTAGGATTGTTTATTTGATGATTTTACACTATAGTTTGGTTTTCAGAACAACTTACATATTTCAAAATTATTTATATGGCCAAAAGAAATGTAGATAATTAATTTGGGAGGTGGCTTGTAAGAGAACAGCAAAGAGTGAGACTGAAGGCTTTCCTTGATATTTATAATTATTGTATCAATTTTGAAGAAGAGGACTTTATAAGTTACTTATTCTGAGATGAATGCTTTTCAAAATCATCACAGCCAATGAACCAGAATTTTACCCTCACTTAATATCTGTGCCACCCTCCAAGAAGAACCGTTCTTCATTGAAACAGTTGATGAATGATTTGATGGATAGACCATATTAATACACACACCATTTCTTAAATGAATGTAACCTGTTCCCTGTGGGCTGAGAATGACGACAATCACTCAAGTCAAATAGCTTTGACCATAGCAGGAAATCTGTATCAAAAAACCATGCCTACAGTTCATTCCTTGGTGCAGCAGAACTGTCAACTCTTAGCTTATCTACTATGGAGTTAAAATACTTTGGTTGATATGAAGGACATTGAAGTACAGCCTTATTACAATGAACTCCAATATCCAAAAACTGTTCTTATTTTGTGTTTGTACCACACAGTAAGAACCAAGATTTTTAAGCTCTACTAAAGACAAAACAAACACACAAAAAGACTTAATCTGTTTATGTTCATTTAAAAAACTAATAGTGATATACTATTTTAAAATATCATACAATTAATATATTTGGAGTTATTTAAAATTTATATTGAGAAAAATGTATGTATTTTCAGTATTGCTGTAGACAAACATCTACATAAGACTGTTCAATTGATTGTTGTTTTATATCAAACAACTTTTATAATACTCATTTTTATTGTTACAATATTATATAAATTTTAAAGAATATGATAAAAAAAAAACCCAAAGGTATTGCAGGTTTTGAGGCAGGAGGCTCTCCGGGAGGAGTTGGGGTACAAAAGGGAAAGAATCATGTGATGTAAGTCTATTTACTCAAAATATGTTTTAAATGTTAGAAAATTCAGATAACTTGAAATTATGTATCTTTTCTCATCATAATGCAATAAAATTTAAATCAAAGAAAAAAAGAAAAGAGAAAAAAAATGTTAAGGATGAGAAACAGAATGCTTCCTAACTGCAATCACATTGCTATTTCTATTACATCATATTCTTACCTTTTTTTTTAATTGGTTTTTATTTTGAGACAGGGTTTTTCTGTGTATCCCTGGCTATCCTGGAACTCACTTGTAGACCAGGCTGGCCTCGAACTCAGAAACCTGCCTGAATCTGCCTCCCAAGTACTGGGGTTTAAGGCATGCACTACCACTGCCCGGCTCATATTCTTACCTTAAACGCAAAACTGTGCTCAACATGGTGGTACATGTCTTTAGTCTCAGCACTTGGGAGGCAGAAACACTCAGGTCTCTTAAATTGGAAGCCAGCTTGACCTACAAAATGAATCCAGGACAGCTAGGGCTACACAGAGAAACCCTGTCTCACAAAACACAAAAACAAAACAAAACCTCACAAATACTTTGTCCTAGTTAGAGTTTTACTGCTGTGAACAGATACCATGACCAAGGCCACTTTTAGAAGTACAACATTTAGTTGGGGCTGGCTTACAGGTTCAGAGGTCCGTCCATTGTCATCAAGGCAGGGACATGGCAGCATCCAGGCAGGCATGGTGCAGGAGGAGCTGAGAGTTTTACATCTTCATTTGAAAGCTACTAGCAGAATACTGGCTTCTAGGCAACTAGGATGAGGGTCTTAAAGCCCACACCCAGAGTGATACACCTACTCCAAGGCCACACTGACTCCAACAGGGCCACAATTTCTAATAGTGCCACTCCCTGGGCTGAGCATATAGAAACCATAACACACTTAGAAGCATTTAAAACCATTCTGGTAATTATTAGTTTGTTTTCTAAGAGATAATAGGGGGCCTGCAAGACTGCTATGAGGTGAGGGAACTTGCAAAGAAGTATGATAGCTTGAGTTCAATCTCTGAAGCTTACATGGTGAACAAGAGAACTGACTCCCACAAGTTGACCTATGACCTCCATACACACACCAAGGTGCTTATGTGCCTATACACATATACTAAATATGTACAAAGAGTGAAGGTATTAAAAGGTGGCTCAGTGGGTAAAAATGCTTGCTGCACAGGCATAAGTATCTGAATTTGGACATTGCTCTGTGGACTTATTACCTCAGTACTGAAAGAAGTAGAGACAAAATTGCTGAGACTTGCAGAATGTCAGCCAGGTTCAGTAAATAACTCTGTCTTAAAGGACTAAAAGAAAGCAAGATACTGATAGTTATCTCTGATACTCTTTAAGTACATGCACAGCACTACTATGTGAGATTACACCATATACAGATAACACACAGAGAGAGAGAGAGAGAGAGAGAGAGAAAGAGAGAGAGAGAGAATAAGAATCTTAATAGAGCATCACAGAGCCTTTAATCATGCTATTTGTATATTGTTGGGATATTTATACCATTAATACTTGTTAAATAGTACTTGATAATTATACTCATTTTTTCTAATACATTTCAAACTCTAAAATAGTACCCAAAAGATGTTAAAAGAAAGCAATTGATACATTTTAAAATGTAGTAAATCAAAACAATATGGCTCATGCTAAAGATTAATTTGGGATAATTTATACATATGGGATTCTGGGGTGGATGGAGTGGGAAAATAGTTTGGGGAAATTTTTGCTTGGTTTTTGTGTTGCTTTATTGGTTTTTTTTTTTAAGAGCAGAAAAAGGAATGCAACCAATTGCTTGCAAGGGCATAAAAGTGAATCTTACATTCATACGCACGGCTTTGTTTTTAAATTCTTGAAAGTGCAGAGATTCTTTTAATTTAAAGGTGAGCGGTGGAAAATTGGGAGCAGCTGTAGAAAACCCGAGAGGAACTTTATGTCACAGCCGTGTTTCCAATGAACATCACCCTGTGTGATCTGACCCTTTGCTCACCGCTGTTTGTAATTATCACAGAGAGACATTTCTGTACCTACCACCACCAAGAAGGTGACTCAATGAAAGTAATTGCTTCATTAGCTTGTATTCCAGAAAAGATGCTTAAGGGCTAGGAACCTGGCAAGGAGGCCTAAAAACTCCATCCAGGCTGATCCAGAAACAATGACAGTTCAGCCCAGATAAAGAGTTGGGAGATATTCATAGCTCATCCTTAGTTGATGGACCTGGGGAAATAGATCACTCTTGACTTTTTTAAGGTCACACAAAGTTGAAATGAGTTTTGCTCATTCCACATTCCCAAGTGTCCTTCCCTTATTGGCTCGTTTCCCATGTAGTTCATTACTCTACACTTAAGTCATTTTATTAGGCAATAATGTCTGGTTCTTCTTGGTAACTGTGCTGCCACATATTTCTGGAAACTTCCCTGACTATCACTGTGAGGGATTGAAAAGGAATATCGGTGTTTAGAGAGGAGTTTGAAAACCCTGCTCTAAGGCAAGTGAGAATGTCCTTGTGGTTTGCATTGCGATTTCGGCATGAACAGAGAGGTGCTGGGATCTCAGTAGAGAAAGAAAGATCATGCCTAAGGAATGGGAAGCGAGTGCACTGCTGTTGAGCCTCGGTGAGCACTGACTATCAGAAGTAAGATAAGCTATTTTGTGTATCCAGAAATACTGTACACAGTTCTCAGCTTTAGTAGGTTGGGCATCAGGACCTATCAGGACACAAGCATCAATTGGCACATCTGGTTTCCTGGCTTGATAAAGGTAAGAGGTACTTTTGGAGGCAGCTGTGGGAGTGGCAGCTCCTCACCTGTGCTTGCAGCCCAGGATAGTCTGCTGCAGCACCCACTTGTGGGACCATTAAAGGCAACCTGGTTTCTGGTTGAACTGGGTTTAAAACCCTTGTGACCCAGCAGGTGATCCTGCAAGGGACGGTAGGTGTTTTGCCACACTCCTAGACACCAGGCTCCTGACAGGAGACCTCAGCTCTCCATAATTCTGTGGCCATCAGTCACATAAGGACAACACCCCAAGCTCTTCCACAGGTAGAGGATGTGACCTCTACATATCACTAGCCTCAAGACAGATCTCCATTTTAATGAGACCCCTTAGACCAAACGGCCGAATTCGCCCTCTCACACTAGTCAGCAAGCTACCACTGCTTTGGCTAGAAAGCCTTTCACTCCCTCTGTCCTGACTGTTCTATAAAGCCTCTATATACTTATTCCTTTGAGCTTTTCTTCAAGGTTGGCTTTTCATCTCCTGCTTTACATTTAGGATATACCAGCCAAGAAAAAAACAAATGGAGAAAACAAGGACTTGTTTGCTAGGACACACAGCCACCTCATCACAGAGCAGGTCCCTCCACCCTGCACCTAAGCCCACCAAAGAAAAAAGACACCCGATGCCCTTAACCCAAAGGTTTTCAGACTTTGTTTAAATGCTTGCTATCCTAATAAGAATACTTGAAACAACGTTCGTGCTTTTTAACCCAAAATTTTCTTGCTTCTTTATTTAGATGTTTATTTTTCTCCCTAGCATTTGAGATGTATGCCCCCCCCAAATTGGCAACTTGTTTAAAATTTCTTTTAAGGTTCAAAAGTTATCTAATCTACTTCCACAGGCCAAATCAAATATGCTGATCACCATTATTCAATCCTTAATTAACAACCAGTTTCCTTTTATAGACAAACTGTTACTGCCTATTCTAGATGCATAATTAGCAGACATCTAAAGCAGACTTAAAGAATGCCTTCCAGGACTAAATTCCTCAAACACACTTGGTTTTCTAGGAACATAACAATGAATGTGCTCCCAAGCAAACCACTGCAGGCTTAACACTCACTATCCACCCTGTGTAGACATCCCCCTGCTGGGGTTCTGCTCCTTTGTAGTGATTACCTACGGGTTTGTCCCCGCAAAAGAAAGGACAGTGCCTGCTGCCACAGGTGCCTGCTGAGACAGCGCCACCTTCTGGGAACTGCCTGGGACAACAAAGCTGCCTTTCTCCAGACACCTCATCTGACTGAAGACTCCTGAGACACATACTGAGTGTGTGTGTTCAGCTACAGATGAACCCTCTTGCCCAAGTCAAATGGCTACTGAACTTGGGGGAAGTTACATAATAATAAGGAAAACATGATGTCTATCTAGATTAATCAAATGTTGTTTAGAACTGATATTATTACCCTCAAAATGGAACAATTAATTGATTCAATAATCCCTTGGCTTCCCAACCCCTACCCTCAAACCTCCTTACCACTCTGCCTTAGTTCTGTTCCCCTCCGGTCTGTATAGTGTTTTCTTCTGATATTTCCACCCCATCCAAAATTTTCACTACAAATGACACAGTTACTCAAGTGACTCCTCTCTTTTAAAAAACTAAAAGGGAGAGTTGTGGGACCATTAAAGGCAGCCTGGTTTCTGGTTGAGCTAGGTTTAAAAGCCTGGTGATCCAGCAGGTGATCTTGCAAGGGACTGTAGGTGTTTTACCACACTCCTAGACACCAGGCTTTTGACACAAGGCCTCAGTTCTCCATAATTCTGTGGCCAACAGTCATGTAAGGGCAATGTCCCAAGTCCATCCACAGGTAGATGATATGACCACAGATCACATAGCCTCAAGACAGATCTCCTTTTTTATAAAGTACCTACAAGCCTGAAGGGCTTAGCCAATTAAGCTCTCCTTCCCAGACACTCCTCCCTGCAAAAAGTATTTAACCTCAGGTCCACCCTGAGAAAGGGGGGAACAGCTTCACTCATCACAACTCTCTGCTATGACAATAAATGCTTTAAAACCATGAACTGCCTGTTCTCATTGGACCTGCTGTGGGGAACAATGGAGCAGGTCTTCTAAAGAGCCACATCAAATCTCCCACAGTGTGCCTCTCTACACTCCCAGCTATGGACTCCACCAAGCCAACCTGCCTGCAGAACAAGCCAAGGACTCGCTCTCGTTTCCACAAGACCCAGCCAGAGCTCAACTCCTCTTTTTTCCCTTTCTTTCTCCGGCTACATCCATTCCATGGGCCCCCGACTCCATTCTCAGCTCTTCTGCAGCATCCAACAGTGTCTGGGGGTGTCCAAGAATCTGAGAACCTGATGTCTCTGGCTTCCATGAAGGCCCGATGACCCCAAGCCGACTCCACCAATCCCCTGGGACCTCAGACTACACTCCCCACCCCCAGAGCGGAGTCCCGAGGCTTCTCACTGCATGGGAACCAGCCGTCAAAACTTCCCGAGTCCAGCCTCACCCAGCATCCCAAGCCCTGAGTGGACGTGGACACACACCTGCCCAGTGTCACAGCGGTTCCCTTCGCCCCACAATCTGGGCTGGCAGTGATGTGGGAAGGCAGAGGAGGGGAAGAAGAGCCAACCTAAGAGTTATTACCATTAGCAGCGATGACAGCAATGGACTAAGAGTCTCACCTAGCTTTTGCCCCTTGGACCAGGAACCAAAAATTTGATTACTCCAGATCACATGATCGGCTGCCAAATTGACTGTGGTAGCAGCTGCTAGGAGGACGAGGGGGTTATCAGACCGACTCTGCTTCTTTAAGGTGTGGCTTCCAAGCTGGGGAAAGGGTCAATGCAGGGGGAGTGGGAGGAGGAGGAGGAGATGGTGGTGACAGCTTGGGAAGATGGCGTCCCCAACCTGGCCCAAGGACTGCTGGGCTTTGAGCACTAAGACAGAGCCTCTCTCCTCAAGGCACCTTGCTGTGACAAGCTTTATACTTGCCGGCTGTGTCATGATACCAATGAAGATCATCAGCTAGATCCTTTCAAAGTAAAGGAAGTGCAGTACATCAACTGTGAAAAACTCCAACATGCCCAGCAGACTTGTGAAGACTGTAGCACATTGTTTGGAGAGCATTACTGCAATATTTGCCACCTATTTGACAAAGATAAGAAGCAGTATCATTGTGAGAACTGTGGAATTTGTAGGATTGGTCCAAAGGAAGATTTTTTTTTTCCATTGTTTGAAATGTAACTTATGTAACTAGCCATGAATCTTCGAGGAAAACACAAGTGTATTGAAAAGGTTTCCCGGCAGAATTGTCCAATATGCTTGGGAGACATTCACACCTCCCATGTTGTTGCTCATGTCTTGCCATGTGGGCATCTCCTACATAAAACGTGTTATAAAGAAATGTTAAAAGAAGGTTACAGATGCCCATTGTGTGTGTATTCTGCCTTAGACATGACTCAGTACTGGAGAAAATTAGATAATGAGGTAGCACAGACTCCTATGCCATCGGAATGCTAGAAAGTGACTGTTGAAATTCTCTGTAATAACTGTAATGGACGATCCACAGTCCAGTTCCATATCTTAGGCATGAAATGTAAGCTTTGTGACTCCTACAATACTGCTCAAGCTGGAGGCCATAGAGTGTCAGTGGATCAGCAGTGAGAAGCCTGTTCTTGGCTAGAGAACAGCTCTGTGATGTAGATGAAGCTCTGTGTAAAAGATCCCAATGTCCAATCTAACTATGCATTAGAAGTGTTTTATACCACTATCACAACAGTGGAAGACACTGTATACACTTAAGGATTCAAGATCTCTGGATGGAATTGTAATAGCACTTACTGGGTGATGCCTCTGAATGTGTATAGAATGGAAATTCCTTTAGTGTCAAGTTTTGAAGCCAATAATGTTTGTCCCAGATATAGTCACATTCATCAAAATATTTTATATTTACACTATGCATGCAGAGTTAATTTCTAGTTCTTGATTGAACTACATTCAATTTTAACTAGACTTGATTTTAAGGGCTGTACTATAAATTTTAAGTTATTATTAAAATCTAATTGCATGTGCTTTTTAATTTTCTAAGACAGTCCTTTGGATTCTATACATACAACTTTATGTAACAAATTACTAATGAAATTGTACTGAAAAATGAAAGAGGTTAAGTTGAGAGTCCCCCACATGCCATGTTTTTATTTATTTGCACATACTGTTTATTATTTAACTGTGTGACTTTTGCCAATAGTTTTGTATGAATGGTATTTCTTCTTGCATCAGCCTCTTCTAGCTCTTCTGAGAAAGCAAAGATATGAATAAGAATAATCCAAAAAGTTGCATACAAAGCAATGAATCAGAGAAAGATTACACAGAATGAGTTAAAGATGGAATACATTCAATTTTTACAAGAACAGCACAGGAAAGAGGCTATGTAAGAGCAGAATAGAGAGATAAAGGGAAGGTGATGCTTTGCATGTGTGTCAGTTTTATCAGGAAAGTTTTATAGAGACAGCATAGACACAGGTGAAGACAGAACAAGCCAGAGAATGAGAAGGAACCAGATTAGAACATATTGACACAGTTAATATGAAACCAAGCAGAGTAATTCAGCCAGAAGCTGAGAGAAGCTGTATTGAGTCATTTTGGAAGATTAGATTATACAGAGGATAGAAGCTTCCGAGCCTAAGCCTAGGGATACTTAGAACAGAGAAAGTAGTATTCTAGGCACAGCCCAAGGCATATATTCACACAGCTTGGGCACAGGTTTTTTTTTTTTTTTCTTTTTTTATTGGTTATTTTATTTATTTATATTTGAAATTTTGTCCTCCTTCCCTGTTTCCCCTCTGCAAACTCCTTATCCCATCTCTGCTACCCTCTGCTTCTATAAGTGTGTTCTCCCACCCACCCACACACTCCTGCCTCACCACCCTAACATTCCCCTACACTGGGGCATGGAGCCTTCACAGGAAGGCTCCTTCACATGGAGCCTTCAAGGGCCTCTCCTTCCATTGATGCCAGAAGGCAATCCTCTGCTACATATGCAGCTATAGTCATGGTCCCTACATGTATACTCTTTGATTGGTGGTTTAGTCTCTGGGAGCTCTGGGGGATTTGGTTGGTTGATATTGTTGTTCTTCCTATGGGGTTGCAAACCCCTTCAGCTCCTTCAGTCCTTCCCCTAACTCCTCCATTGGGATCCCCTTGCTCAGTCTAGTGGTTGGTTGCAATCATCCCCATGTGATTGTTCAGACTCTGGCAGTGACTCTCAGGGAACAGCTATACCAGGTTCCTCCTGTACACAAGTGCTTCTTGGCATCAACAATAGAGTCTGGGTTTGGTGTCTAGAGATGGAATGGATCTCTAGGTGAGGCAGTCTCTGGATGGCCTTTCCTTCAGTCTCTGCTCCAACCTTTGTTCCTGCATTTTCTTTAGACAGCAGCAATACTCAGTTAATATTTTTGAAATGGGTGGGTGACCCCATCCCTCAACCTAGGGCCATGCTTAACCACTAGATATGGTCTCTATAGGTTCTATCTCTCCTCTGTTGGGTATTTCAGATAACATCTTCTCTCTTGGGTCCTGGAAACCTCTTGCATAGTGGGAATCTGGAACTTTCTAGTGGTTCCCAAGTTCCCACTCTCACTGCTATTTATTTCTATTAATTCTCTTGGCCCTCTGGACTTCTCCCCTGTCTCTTTTCATACCTGGTCCTGCCCACTGTTTTTAGGCTACTATACTCAGCAAAAGTCTCAATTAACATAGATGGAGAAACCAAGATATTCTATGACAAAACCAAATTTAAACAATATCTTTCCACTAATCCAGCCCTACAGAGGATAATAGAAGGAAAACTCTAACACAAAGAGGTAAACTACATCGATGAAAAACCAAGAAATTACTCATCTCACAACAAACCAAAAAGAAGAGAGCAACACAAACATAATACAAAACTCACAACAAAAATAACAGGAACCAACAATCATTGGTCTTTAATAATCAAATAATCAACAATAATCAAACTCAAAGTTGAAATCAAGCAATTAGAAACAAAGAGACGTAGCCAAAGAATCAACAAAACTAACAGCTGATTCTTTGAGAAAATCAACAAGGTGGATAAACCCTTAGCCAGACTAGCCAGAGGGCACAGAGACAATATCAAAATTAACAAAATCAGAAATGAAAAGGGAGACATAACAACAGAAACTGAGGAAATTTTTTTAAAAAATCAGATCCTACTACAAAAGCCTATACTAAACAAAACTGGAAAATCCAGATTAAACAGATGGCGGTCTAGAAAGATACCAGGTACCAAAGTTAAATCAGGACCAGGTAAACCATCTAAACAGTTCCATAACTCCTAAGGAAATAGAATCAGTCAGTAGAAGTCTCCCAATAAAAACAACAAACAAACAAAAACAAAAACAAACAAACAAACAAACAAAAAAGGCCTGGGCCAGAAGGCTTTCATGCAGAATTCTGTCAGACCTTCAAAGAAGACCTATTGCCAATACTTCTCAAACTATTTCACAAAATAGAAACAGAAGGAATACTATATAATTAATTCAGTGAACCCACAGTTATGCTCATATCTAAGCCACAAAAAGAACCAACACAGAAAGAGAACTTCAGACCAATTTCACTTATGAATATCAATGCAAAAGTACTCAATAAAATTCTTCAAACAGAATGAAAAATTACATCAAAATGATCATTCACCACAATAAAGTAGGCTTCATCCCAGTGTAGGGATGGTTCAACATACAGAAATCCATCAATGTTATCCACTTTATAAACAAAGGCAAAGAAAAAAATCATATGATCATCTCATTAATGATAATCTCATTAAATGCTGAAAAAGCCTTTGACAAAATTCAACACCCCTTCATGTTAAAGTTTTAGAAATTCAAGGCACATAGCCAAACAAAATAAAAGCAATAAGCAGCAAACCAACTGCAAATCAAATGGAGAAAAAATTGAAGCAATCCCACTAAAATCAGGGACAGGAAAAGGCTGCCCACTCTCTCCCTATTTATTCAATAAAGTAATCAAACTTCTAGATAGAGCAATTAGACAACAAAAGGAAGTCAAAGGATACAAATGGAAAGAAAGAAGTCAAAATATCACTATTTCTCGATGATATAATACTATACCTAAGTGACCCCAAAAATTCTACCAGAGAACTCCTACATCTGACAAACAACTTCAGAAAAGTAGCTGGATATAAAATTAACTCAAACAAGTAGCCTTCCTCTACTCAAAGAATAAACAGGCTGAGAAAGAAATTAGGGAAACTACACACTTCACAATAGGCACAAATAATATAAAATATCTTGGTTTGACTCTCACTAAGCAAGTGGAAGATCTGTATGAAAAGACCTTCAATTTTCTAAAGAAAGGAAGTAGGAAAGAACTCCCATTCTTGTGGACTGGCAGGATTAACTTAGTAAAAATGACTATTTTACGAAAAGCAATCTACAAATTCAATGCAATCCCTATTAAAATTCCAACTCAATTCTTCACAGAGATAGAACAATTCACAAATTCATCTGGAATAACAAAAACCCAGGATAATGGAAACTATTCTCAACAATAAAAGAACTCTGGGGAGAATTACCACCCTTAACTTCAAGGTGTACTACAGAGCAATAATGATAAAAAAAAAACCAAATAGTATTGGTACAGAGACAGACAGGTCAATGGAATAGAATTGAAGACTCAGAAATAAACCCACATAACTATGGTCACCTGATCTTTGACAAGGAAACCAAAACTATCCAATGGGGAAAAGACAGCATACTCAACAAATAGTGCTGGCTTAAGTAGTAGTTGGCATGTAGAATACAAATTGATCATTTTTATCTCTTGTACAAAGCTCAAGTCCAAATGGATCAAGAACCTCCACATAAAACCAGATACACTAAATATAATAGACAAGAAAGTGGGAAAGAGCCTTGAACACATCAGCACATGGGAAACAGCACCAATGGCTCAAGTTCTAAGATCAACGATTGACAAATGGAATCTCATTAAAATGTAATGCTTCTGTAAGGCAATGGACACTATAAATAGGATAAAACAGCAACCAACAGATTGGAAAAAGATCTTTAGCAATTCTACATCCAATAGAGGATTAATCTCCAATATATACAAAGAACTCAAAAACTTAGACTCCAGATAATCAAATAATCCTATTTAAAATGTGAGAGAGAGCAAGACAAAGAATTCTCAACTGAGGAATACCAAATGACAGAGAAGCACCTAAAGAAATGTTCAACATCCTAAGTCATCAGGAAATCAAAATAATCCTGACATTTTTTTCTCTTTATTAGATATTTTCTTCATTTACATTGCAAGTGTTACCCAGAAATTTCCCCTTACCCTCCCCCATCCCTGCCCTGCTCCCCTACCCACCCCCTCCCACATAATGGCCCTGGCGTTCCCCTGTACTGGGGCATATAAAGTCTGCATGACCAAGGGGCCTCTCTTCCCAATGATGGCCAACTAGGCCATCTTCTTCCATATATACAGCTAGAGACATGAGCACAGGGGGAACTAGTTAGTTCATGTTATTCTTCCACCTATAGGGTTGAAGACCCCTTCAGCTCCTTGGGTACTTTCTCTAGCTCCTTCCTTGGGAGTCCTGTGTTCCAACTAATAGCTGACTGTGAGCATCCACTTCCGTGTTTGCCAGGCACTGGTATAGCCTCCCACGAGACAGCTATATNGAATGGATCAATTCCCAGTCTTCTACATGATAACCGCCAGTTGTGCCAGCACCATTTGTTGAAAATGCTGTCCTTTCTCCACTGGATAGTTTTAGCTCCCTTGTCAAAGATCAGGTGACTATAGGTGTGTGGATTCATTTCTGGGTCTTCGATCCTATTCCATTGATCTACCTGTCTGTTGCTGTACCAGTACCATGCAAGGGACAATTTCAATATTTTTGAATCTGTTGAGGGCTGTTTTGTGGCCAATTATGTGATCAATTTTGGAGAAGGTGCCATGAGGTGCTGAGAAAAAGGTATATCCTTTTGTTTTAGGATGAAATATTCTGTAGATATCTGTTAAGTCCATTTGTTTCATAACCTCTGTTAGTTTGACTGAGTCTCTGTTTATTTTCTGTTTCCAGGATCTGTCCATTGATGAGGGTGTGGTGTTGAAGTCTCCCACTATTATTGTGTGAGATGCAATGTGTGTTTTGAGCTTTACTAAAGTTTCTTTAATGAAAGCGGCTGCCCTTGCATTTGAAGCATAGATATTCAGGATTGAGAGTTCCTCTTGGAAGATTTTGCCTTTGATGAGTACTTCATACTTTTTCCTACATTCCAATTCTCCTCAAACTATTCCACAAAATAGAAACAGAAGGTACTCTACCCAATCTATTCTATTAAGCCACAATTACTCTGATACTTAAACCACATAAACACCCAAGGAAGAGAACTTCAGACTAATTTCCCTTATGAATATCGATGCAAAAATACTCAATAAAATTCTCGCTAACTGAATCCAAGAACGCATCAAAGCAATGAGCCATCATGACTTCATGATTAAGTAGGCTTCATTCCTTTTTTTTTTTCTTTTGGTTTTTGGACACAGGGATGGTTTAGTATATGGAAATGCATTAACATAGTCCACTATTTAAATAAACTCAAAGACAAAAACCACATGATCATCTCTTTAGATGCTGAGAAAGCATTTGACAAAAATCTAACACCCATTCATGATAAAAAGTCTTGGAAAGATCAGAAATTCAAGGCCTATACCTAAACATAATAAAATCAATATACTACAAACCAGTAGCCAACATCAAACTAAGCAGAGAGAAAGTGGAAGCAATCCCACTAAAATCAGGGACTAGACAAGGCTGCCCACTTTCTCACTACCTATTCAATATAGTAATTGAAGTCCTAGCCAGAGCAATTCGACAACAAAAGGGGATCAAAGAGATACAAATTGGAAAAGAAGAAGTCAAAATATCACTATTTGCAGAAGATATGGTAGTATATATAAGTGACCCTAAGAATCCCACCAGGGAACTTCTAAACTATATAAACAGCTTCAGTGCAGTAGCTAGATATAAAATTAACTCAAACAAATCAGTGGTCTTTCCTTACAAAAAGGATAAACAGGCTGAGAAAAAAATTAGGGAAACAACACCCTTCACAATAATCACAAATAATTTAAAATAACTTGGTGTGACTCTAACTAAGGAAGTGAAAGATCTGTTTAAGAGCTTCAAGTCACTGAAAAAAGAAATCAAAGAAGATCTCGGAAGATGGAAAGGTCTCCCATGCTCATGGATTGACAGAATTAATATAGTAAGAATGACTATCTTGCCAAACGCAATCTATATATTCAATGCAATCCCCATCAAAATTGCAACTCAATTCTTCACAGAGTAAGAAAGGGCAATTTGCAAATTCATCTGAAATAACAAAAAACCTAGGATAGCAAAAACTATTCTCAACAACAAAAGAACCTCTGGTGGAATCACCATGCCTGACCTCATGCTATACTTCAGAGCAATTGTGATTAAAAACTGCATGGTACTGGAACAGGGACAGACAGGTAGATCAATGGAATAGAATTGAAGACCCAGAAATGAACCCACAAACCTATGGTCACTTGATCTTTGACAAGGGAGCTAAAACCATCCAGTGGAAAAAAGACAGCACTTTTAACAAATGGTGCTGACACAACTGCCTGTTATCATGTAAAATAATGCAAATTGATCCATTCTTATCTCCTGGTGCAAAGCTCAAGTCTAAGTGGATCAAGGAACTCCACATAAAACCAGAGATAGTAAAATTTATAGAGGAGAAAGTGAGGAAAGTCTCGAAGATATGAGCACAGGGGAAAACTTCCTGAACAGAACACCAATGGCTTGTGCTGTAAGATCAAGAATTGACAAATGGGACCTCATAAAACTGCAAAGCTTCTGTAAGGCAAAAGACACTGTCAATAAGACAAAAAGGCCACCAACAGATTGGGAAAGGATCTTTACCAATCCTAAATCAGATAGGGGTCTAATATCCAATATATATATATATTTAACTCAAGAAGATGGACTCCAGAAATAGCCATATTAAAAATGGGGTACATAACTAAACAAAGAATTCTCAACTGAGGAATACCGTATGGCTGAGAAATTCCTCAAAAAATGTTCAACATCCTTAATCATCAAGGAAATGCAAATCAAAACAACTCTGAGATTCCACTCCACACCAGTCAGAATGGCTAAGATCAAAAATTCAGGTGACAGCAGATGCTGGCGAGGATGTGGAGAAAGAGAAACACTCCTACATTGCTGGTGGGATTGCAAGCTGGTAGAACTACTCTGGAAGTCAGTTTTGCAGTTCCTCAGAAAATTGGACATAGTACTACCAGAAGATCCAGCAATACCTCTACTGGGCATATACCCAGAAGATATTTCATCTTGTAATAAGGACACATGCTCCACTATGTTTATAGCAGCCTTATTTATAATAGCGAGAAGCTGGAATGAACTCAGATGTCCCTCAACAGAAGAATGGATACAGAAAACATGGTACATTTACACAATGGAGTACTACTCAGCAATTAAAAACAATGAATTTATGAAATTCTTAGGCAAATGGATGGATCTGGAGGATATCTACCTGAGTGAGGTCACCCAATCAGAAAAGGACAAACATGGTATGCACTCACTGATAAACAGATATTAGCCCAGAAACTTAGAATACCCAAAATACAATTTGCAAAACATATGAAACTCAAGAAGAAGGAAGATCAAAGTGTGGATGCTTCACTCCTTCTTAGAATGAGGAACCAAATACCCATGGAAGGAGTTACAGAGACAAAGTTTGGAGCTGAGATGTAAGAAAGGACCATCCAGAGACTGTCCCACCTGGGGATCCATCCCATATACAACCACCAAACCCAGACACTATTGCATATGCCAGCAAGATTTTGCTGACATGATTGTGATACAGCTATCTCTTGTGAGGGTATGCCTGGTAAATATAGAAGTGAATGCTCATAGTCATCTATTGTATGGAACATAGGGCACCTAAAGAAGGAGCTAGGGAAAATACCCAAGGATCTAAAGGGGTCAGCAATCCTATAGGAGGATCAACAATATGAACTAACCAGTACCCCTCCCCCCAGAACTGTGTTTCTAGTTGCATATGTAGCAGAGGATGGCCTAGTCAGACAACAATGGGAGAAGAGGTTCTTGGTCTTGTGAAGATCTTGTGCCCCAATACAGTGGAATGCCAGAGCCAGGAAGCAGGAGTGGGTGGGTTGGGGAGCAGGTCAAGAGGAGGGTATAGGGGGCTTTGGGGATAGCATTTGAAATGTAAATGAAGAAAATATATAGTAAAAAATATGAAATGAAAAAGATAGAAATAAAAAATAAAATTAATTGAAACCAATCAGTAGCCTTCCTCTACTCAAAGGATAAACAGGCTGAGAAAGAAATTAAGGAAACAACACCCTTCACAATAGTCACAAATGATATTACATAACTTTGTGTTACTCTAACCAAGCAAGTGAAAGATCTGTATGATAAGAACTTCAAGTCTCTGAGGAAAGAAATATAAGAAGATCTCAGAAGATAAATCCATGCTCATTGACAGGATTAATATAGAAGATTGCCTAATGCAATCTACAGATTCAATGCATTCCCTCCAAATCAATTCTACATAGAATTAGAAAGAGCAATTTACAAATTCATTTGGAATAACAAAAATCCCAGGATAGAGAAAACTATTCTCAACAATAAAAGAACTGTTGGGGGAATCACTATCCCTGACCTCAAGCCGTATTACAGAGCAATAGTGATAAAAACTGCATGGTACAGAGACAGGCAGTAGATGAATGGAATAGAATTGAAGACCCAGAAATGAACCCATACACCTATTGTCACCTGATCTTTGACAAAGGAGCTGAAACCATCCAGTGTAATAAAGACAGCATTTTCAACAAATGGTGCTAGTTCAACTGGCAGTCAGCATATAGAAGAATGCAAATAAATCCACTCTTATCTCCTTGTACAAAGCTCAAGTCCAAGTGGATTAAGGATTGCCACATAAAATCAGATACACTGAAACTTATAGAGGAGAAAGTGGGGAACAGCCTGGAACATATGGGCACAGGGGACAAATTCCTGAACAGAACACCAATGGCTTATGCTCTAAGACCAAGAATTGACAAATGGGACCTCAAAATGGCAAAGTTTCTGTAAGGCAAAAGACACTGTCAATAGGACAAAAAGGCAACCAACAGATTGGGAAAAGACCTTTATTAATCCTACATCTGATACAGGGCTAATATCCAATATATACAAAGAACTCAAGAATTTAGACTCCAGAGAACCAAATAACCCTGTTAAAAATGGGCTACAGAGCTAAACAAAGTAAGGAATATGGAATGGTCAAGAAGAACTTAAAGAAATGTTCAACATCCTTAATCATCAGGGAAATGCAAATCAAAACAACCCTGAGATTCCACCTCATACCAGTCAGAATGGCTAAAATAAAAAACTCAGGTGACAGCAGATGCTGGCAAGGATGTGGAGAAAGAGGAACACTCCTCTATTGCTAGTGGTACAAGCACTCTGGAAATCAATTTTGCAGTTCCTCAGAAAATTGGACATAGTACTACTTGAGGACCCAGCTATACCAGAAGATGTTCCAACATCTAATAAGGACACATGTTCTACTATGTTCATAACAGCCTTATTTATAATAGCCAGGAGCTGGAAAGAACCCAGATGTCCTTCAACAGAGGAATGGATACAGAAAATGTGGTACAATTATACAATGGAGTACTACTCAGCTATTAAAAAGGATGAATTCATGAAGTTCTTAGGCCAATGGATAAAACTAGAAAATATCAGCCTGAGTAGGTAACCCAATAGCAAAAGAAAACACATGGTATGCTCTCAATGATAAGTGGATACTAGTCCAAAGACTCCAAATAACCAGGATGCAATTCACAAACCACATGAAGCTCAGTAAGAAGGTAAACCAAAGTGTGAGGTTTTTTTGTTTTTTGTTTTTTTGTTTTTGTTTTTGTTTTTGGTCCTTCTTAGAAGGAGAACAAAATACCCACAGGATCAAATATGGCGATAAAGTGAGAGCATAGACTAAAGGAAAGGCCATCCAGAGACCGTCCTACCTCAGGATTCATCACATGTACAGTTACCAAGCCTAGACACTATTGTGGATGCCAAGAAGTGCTTGCTGAAAGGAACCTGATATATCTGGCTCCTGAGAGGCCCTGCCAGAGACTTACAAAAACAGAGGTGAATGTTAGCAGGGAACTATTGGACTGAGAGGAGTTAGAGAAGGGTCTGAAAGAGTTTAAGGGGTTTGCAACCCCATAGGAAGAACAATATCAACTAACCAGACTCTCCAGAGCTCCCAGGGACTAAGCCATCAACAAAGGGGTACACATGGCTCCAACTGCATATATTTTAGAAGATGGCCTTGTCATGCATCAATGGAAAGAGAGGTCCTTGGTCCTATGAAGGCTGGATAGATGCCCCAGTGTAGGGGAACTGAGGGCTGGGAGGTGGGAATGGGTGAGTGAGTGGAGGAACACCCTCATAGAAGCAGGGAGAGGGAGGATGGGATAGGGATCTTCAGGGGTGGGGGAACCAGGAAAGGGGATAACATTTGAAATGTAAATAAAGAAAATATCCAATAAAAAAAAAAAACCAATGACTTCATGAAATTCGCAGGCAAATGGATGGAACTGGAAAATATCATCCTGAGTGAGGTAACCCAGTCACAAAAGAACACAAATGGTATGTACTCACTAAGTGGATATTAGCCAAAAAGTTCAGAATACCCATGACACAACTCACAGACCATATGAAGCTTAATAAGAAGGAAGGTCGAAGTATGGATGCTTCAAATCCACTTAGAAGAGGGAACAAAATAATCACAGGAGGCAGAGGGAGGGAAAGATCTGGCTGTGAGAGTAGAGGGGAAGGGAAAAAGTGGGACAGGACCAGGTATGGGAAGAGACAAGAGAGAAATCCAGAGGACCAGAACTAATAGAAATAAGTGTGAGTGAGGGGAGGGGGTGTGAGAACTTGGGGAACCCAGATGGCAGAGATGCTAGATGTTCCTTGGACCCAATGGAGATGACATTAGCAGAAATATCCAATAGCAGGGAGACAGAACCTGAAGAGACCGCATCTAGTAGATAAGCATGGCTCCCAGTGGAGTGATGAGACCACCTACCCATGTCATAAATGTTTAACCCAGAATTGTCCCTGTATAAAGGAAATTCAGGGACAAAGATTGGAGCAGATACTGAAGGAAAGGCCATCCAGAGACTGCCCCCACAGTGTGTGATCCATTCCATCTGCAGGCACCAAATCCTGATACTATTGCTGATGCCAAGGTATGCTTGCAGACAGGAACCTGGTGTAGCTGTCCTCTGAGAGACTCAGCCAGCACCTGACTAAGACAGATGCAGATACTCACAGCCAACCATTGGACTGAGCCTCAGGACCCCAATGGAAGAGTAAGGGGAAGGGCTGAAGGAGCTGAAGGGGATTACAACCCCATAGGAAGAATAACAGTATCAATTAACCACAGGATCCATCAGAGCTCCCAGGGACTAAACTACCAACCAAAAAGTATACATGGGCAGGCCCATGGCTCCCACTAACTATGTTGCTGAGTACTGCCTCGTCTGGCATCAGTGGGAGGGGATGTGCCTGGTCCTATGAAGCCTTGATGCCCCAGAGAAAGGGGATGCTAGAGGGGTGAGGCAGGAGTGGGTGGGTGGGGGAGCACCCTCTTAGAGGCAAAGGGGAGGGGAAGAGGAAGGGAGGGTCTGTGGAGTGGAGACTGGGAAAGGGGATAACATTTGAAATGTAATCAAATAAAATGATTAATAAAAAAGTAATTTCCCCAAGTTTAGGCAGAAAGTGGGTAACTCAGCATAGGTCTACCTCACTACACTGTTCACTGTGTACCTGTGATGGCAAAGTCTGTTGCTTTTCTAATCAAGTGTTTATGTTGAGCGTTTAATGCAAGGTAATCTCTTACTGGCTTGGCTTCTGTCTGCCCTATGCAACTCTTTAGAAATGCAGCTGCACTTCTACACAGCAAATGCTACCGTTGTATAGGACTTGGAAAATGACATCAGCACCCAAGCATGGTGGTACACACCTGCAGTCCCAGCACTTTGGAGGCTAGGACAAAACAATGAGGAGTTCAAACCCACTCTTGAATTAGAGGCTAGCCTGAACTACATGAAATCCTATCTCAAAACCAAAACTCCAAATTGCCCTCTCAAAAAAAAAAATGGACAGAAAGAGAGCATCACTAGTTATGAACATTAAGTGAATGCCATTCCTTAAAAACACTAGGTTGCCTTGGTGATCAGAAACTTATCCCAAAGATGCTGTTATCAGTACTCCCTTTCTGGAGATGTTCCTTTACAAGTGTCTTCAAAGGCAATTTACAGACTATTGAAAGAAATTAGACTCATCTGTTCAAAGGCATTTGCTGCATCACAGTACAGGTAACAATATCCCACTTCTCAAACTCTTCATCTGAGTTGCCCACAAACAACTTGAGGTTTTTTTTTTTTTAATTAAGTCTAGTTTGAATGAAAAATATATCTTCTCTTAATTTTCAGAATAAATTTCTGGAACTTGTTAGGTTGTATCCAAATAGGGAGTTTCAAAAACTGTTCTAAAGGCAGGCGGATTTCTGAGTTCGAGGTCAGCCTGGTCTACAAAGTGAGTTCCAGGACAGCCAGGGCTATACAGAGAAACCCTGTCTTGAAAAACCAAAAAAAAAAAAAAACTGTTCTAAATTCAACAGCATTATTAAGTCTGTGACTTAAGAGGCAAGGCTCCTTCTGTCCTACACAGACTGGCAAATGAGTTAAATGCAATGGAGTTGGGGTAGGATATTAATTTTGCGCACAAAGTCTAGAGCCAGAGTAAGTGGGATTGCAGTCCTTCCTTTAGCATTTATTAGTTACATAATTTTGAACAAAATGCTTAATCTCTCCATCGACTTAATTTCTTTTTGGTAATGGATATAATATTGGAGTATACATATGATTTGAGTTAGTACCTAATACAGTATATGTGCTGTTTTAAGAGTTATGCTGAGTTCTATTGTTTATGTGCTGTATTAAGTTCTTTAGTACAAAGTAAGTTAATTTTAGTAAGTTATCACACACACCACTTAAAATACTACCTTTAATTATAACATATCAGATAAGGTCTAATGTAAGATGGATGCAGAAATAATCCTAAGGCTATTGTCATCAACAGTAGTGGTAAACTATTCTTATGTAAGAAAATTATAAATCTTCAGTAGTTATATCAAAATGAAATGTGCAGGGCTAAGGAGATGCCTCAATGGGTAGATGTGCTTGTCTAGCAAACCTGACTTTGATCCCAGATCCCACTGCAGAAGAGAAGAATCAGCTCCTGAAAGTTTTCCCTGACTTCCACATGCACATCATAGCACATGTGTACCTGCATATATACACACTGGTAAAATAATAACAATAACAACTAATATAATAATAATAGTTTTGAGTCTGTAGGTTCTCTGCCTGGATATTTTGCTTCATATTACATCCTGGAAACACATCCTGGAGTGGAGATGCCTAATAGATCACCCAACATTCATAGATTAAAAACCTCTGTGACACCTGGGGAAAGGACTTTAACGCATGCTGCTATACCTTGACTGTATAAGAGAAACACAATCCTGAGACAGTATGGTCATTTATCAGGAAGGGTTCATGCTGAGAAGTCTTTTTTGGTAAGATTTCTTTTTATTTATTTTTATTATATATGTTTGCCATATATATGTGTGGGTTCCCAGGGAAATCAGAAGAGGACATCGGACCCCATGGGGCTTTGTGGGTTTCAGGCAGTTATAAGCTGGCCAGTGTGGGTCCTCTGCAGTAGCTCTCTTAACCACTGGGCTATCCCTCTGACACCTGAGGAGTCTTCCTGGAACCCCCATCTCTTGTCTTTTTCTCATGGAACCCAGTGGCACAGGTCCTAATTCTTTGGAGATCATGTGCTTCCAGAGCATTCTGTTTTCATGACAAACATTCTCAGTTCTCATTTTACTTTTCTCACACCTAAAAAAAAAAAAAAAAAGCAACTTAAGGAAGTATTTGTTTTCAGCTCATTGAGGCTGCTGTCTATGGTGGGAAGGCAAGGCAGCAGGAGAATAAAGCAGCTCACCACTCTGTCTGTGGTCAGGAAGCAGAGAGAGAGAGAGAGAGAGAGAGAAAGAGAGAGAGAGAGAGAAATGGTGGTGGCATTCAGCTTGTTTTCTCATTTTATTCTTTCTTGAAAAGTATTTTATTTATGCACATGCATGTTGTAAATTAAACCTTCCTTATTCTAAAATGAAAGAAGATGCTGTCCTTGGAGATTTACAAATCTCAAATTACAGAAAATTCAGATAATATGCTTCTGCTGAGATGGAAGTTTTGAAAGCTAATGGCAACCTTGGTCTTGCCAACTTTATATGCCCCAGTAGGGAATGCCAGGGCCAAGAAGTGGGAGTGGGCAGGTAGGGGAGCAGGGCAGGTTGGGGATGAGTACAGGGAACTTTTGGGATAACATTTGAAATGTAAATAAAGAAAATATCTAATAAAAAAAAAGATTGTTCCTATAGCGACAAATGACTTACTTATATATAACCATGCTTTGAATAAGAATTTTTAAATCACAATGAATCATAAAAAGGGGGGGGGAAGATAATGGCAAATACCAATAAGATAAAAATAAATGTTGTGGTCATAAGTGACCCAAAATAAAATCTTCACATAAAGTTGCTCATTAAATGCTTCATTTCTGGAAATTTTCTTGGCTTGTTTTCCTGCTTGATGGTGGCTGTCACTAAAGAAGGCAACTGATTTTCTGGACTTAATTCTCATAATAGGGACTAACTTGTCAGAGCAACAGTACTACCTGATGACTGCCATCAGAAAGGCTTTGATGAAATAGCTGCAACAGAGAACTCACTCAAGCTGCAGACACTAACACTTCAGATTCACAGTCTTCACGTGGACCATTGCAGTGGGCACACATGTAATAATCCAAGTAGTATGAACACATACTCTTGTCACAGTGAAATAGCTTACTGGAATTTGTAAAATGAGTATTATTACCTAGACACTCTAATATTAACCACATATCACAAGAGAATAAAAACCAAGTGCTCTAATAATTAGCAGACAGCAGCTTGAAGCTAAAAGCTATGTACACATGTACATAGTTTAATAACTAAAACTGCCATTGCTATTTCTAAGAATGAGTAGCTTAAAGTGTAGCTGTGCATGTATGGTTTGTCTGTATACATGCATGTGAAGAACAGGGTGTCTAGAGCATCTTCCTCTATTTGTATCATACTTATTTGAGACTCACTGAACCTGGAACTTACTAATTAGCCAGTAAGCTTAGGATCTGCTTTTCCCATCCCTTCCTCAGCTCCTAGCACTTCAGTTAGAGGGGCATACTTGCTTCCTCATATGTGGATTCTGGGTATCCAGACTCAAGTTCTCATAATTGAACAAAAAGTAATGTACCCACTAAGCCATGTCTTCAGCACCATAGATCAGATATGTGAAAAAAATTGAACATGGTTTTTGAACATGTGATTCCCAGTACTAGGATAGCTGAGACAGAAGTTTGAGTCTAGCCTGGGATACAAATAAAACTGTGTCTCAACAAGCCCAAGGGTTTGTGGCTCAATTGGTAGAGTGCTTGCCTAGCATGAAGGAGGACTGGCTTCTATCCCTAGCACTGCATAACCTGGGTATGGTAGTGATAAACTTCTATAATCCTTACACTTGGGAGGTAGAGGCAGGAAGATAGAAATTCAAGGTCATCTTTGGCTACATGTTAAGTATGGGACCAGTCTGGAACACAGGAACCCTGTCTCAACAAACAAAGGAACTAGTAAGCTTAATTTCTTTAAAAAGTTATACTTTGCTTAGGCAACAATTAAATTACTTTATCCTGTGCTAGGTCTTCATGTCCTCTCTCCATACTCCTCAGTAGATAATTTAGACTCATTAATGGAAGACACTGACATGCAGTCAAGCTAGAAAAGTCACCATTGCAGTTTGTCACCTCCCAAAGGCAAGCCTATATACCTTTTCTTGTACAAAGGCCTTAAAGTTGCTAGGCAAGTAATCTAGTACTGAGCTAAAGTCCCGGTTCTGTGTGTAATGTGTATGTTTGTGTGGATGTGTATACCAGCATACACGTGTATAAGTGCTCACCACCTTTCTTTTGAGGAAGGGTCTCACCATGAAGCCCTATCTATCCTGAAATTCACAACTGGAATCAGACCATCCTTGAATTCACAGATGCTCCACTATCTGCCTCTCTATTGCTAGAATTAGAAGGGTGTGCCACTACACATGGTTCACTACACAGACAGCTTTCTTCCTGAACCTAAAGCTCTCTAATTGGCTAAAGCTGGATACTGTAGGAACTCTAGAAATCTGTCTTATCTGCTCTGCCTATCTCCAAGCTTTGGGGATACCACTGGACTTTACCCTGAGTTTGGGATACCCAGGATACCCCTGAGTTTGGAAGTCCAAACTCAGATTTTTCAAGCTTGCACAGTGGGCACTCTTCCAAGTGGGCTATCTCCCCAATACGCTTTGGTTTTCTGAGACAGCGTCTCACTCTATACTCTCCAGATGACCTGGAGTTATGTAAGCCTAGACTAGCTTCGCACATTGCCTCCCAATTGCATTATAGCTGTGTGTCATCACACTCAACAAACACACACTTCCTTTTTGAAGGGCAAACAAGGGTTTATTGAGGAATATCTTTCCTTAATTTAAATAGTTCTTAAGTACCCACATTAGTATCCCTCAGAACAGTATGCACTTAAGTGAAAAGCTAGAATGAACTTTCTGGTAAATTCTAACTCACCATGCTAGTACACTGACTTGAAATGAAGGAATCACTGGTATATTCGTGTTATTTAGAATCACTAAAGTGACCAGAGAACCACAGTTTTATTTGACCGACAAAGCTGTTCTCTCTTCAGTTTAATGAATGGCAAGCACTGGGTGGACTCTAGCCTCGAAGATCTTTAATTGAGACGTGTTCTTGAGAATTAAACAACAGAAACTCACATAGTAAGTATCTTCAAAATTTATAATTATCTAGAGGCTTAAAAGCCAACCAAGACAAAGGAAGCAGGAAGAAGGAACAGACCACAGCTGTTCTGTTATACTTTCACAAAAGCAGAAGCAGGGACCCCAGCCAGTCACTTAATAAAGGTTGGTCTTTTTCATGATCTTAAGAAACTCTTCCTCGTTCACTTCTCCGTCGCCATCACGATCAGCTTCATCGATCATTTCCTGCAGCTCCTCGTCTGTGAGGCTTTCCCCCAGCTCATTGGCCACACGCTTGAGGTTTTTGAATGAAATTTTCCCAGTTTCGTCGTCATCAAACAACCTGAAAGCCTTCAGGATTTCTTCTTTGGTATCTTTCTCGGCCATCTTCTGAGTCATCACAGCCAAGAAGTCGTTAAAGCTGATCTTTCCTGTGGCCTCTTTGTCCACTTCTGAAATCATTTTCTTCATCTCTTCCTTCCTGGGTTCAAAGCCAAGTGCTCTCATGGCCACCTTTAGCTCCTTCACATCGATGGTCCCGCTCCCATCAGAATCGAAGAGATCAAAGGCTTCCCGAACTTCTTGCTTTTGATCTTCGGTGAGTTCAGGCTTAGGACCCACCTTTCTCTTGTAGCTGGTAGAGGCCACGTTTGACTTCCTGAAGGTGGACGCCATCTTCCACCACAGTTGGGTTCTTAACGGTGCCCTGACATCGCACGTGTGTGAGGTGCCCGTGCTAGTGCGCCTGCGCCAACCCCTATACGCCTGCTACTTGGGCCACAGCGTCCCAAACCATCAATGAGATCTTATTTACCCTATAACCCAATTTCCTCAGTTTGTTATTCAATTTCCAGCAGTTAATACCTACTGGCAAGAAAGTGTTCTAGCTATTGTGTCTATAATTCTTTGGAACATTCAGTTCTTTCCAGGTCATAGGCCTCTGCAGTGCCTTTGTATATTTATTTAAAAATCATCTGTTCCTTTTCCATACTAATTAAAAGGACAAATATAGGATAATCAAGTTTGAGTTTGACAACTTGGTATTAAATTCAAATAAGAAGGAAGACCATTGAATGGCACTCCATGTGCTCACTAGACATGATTAGGAAACAGGTAAGATAAAGGCACTTAGGTGTAAAATTTGAGGAAGTTTGTCTCCTGTTGTAAACTTTCCTGGCAGTTTCTCAAATATGACATGTAATATCCAGTATAATTCACTTCTAGTACCTGGGTTTTTGTTGTAATTTTATTTAGTAGGCTTTTGACTTCGACAGATGAGGGTGAGGTGTTCTGTATGCATTTGTAGAATTGTAGCAGTGTGTTTACTCTCACTCAATATTCACTACCTACTGCACAGAGCCCCACACTCAGGCAGAAACAACCACTAAGCAAGAAGGTATCTTTAGGGGCAAACTATATTTACAAGGGAGACATCTTCCTTTTTAACTCCACCTGAAAATTTATAGGGGAAACATTTAAGGAAAGAGTCAAGGTCACCTACAGGTAACTTTTGCTCTTAAAATCCTAACCAAATGCATGAAAATTTCATGTCCACCATCTTTCCTTTGAAGTCTGTGATACATGACCTTAAATTGAACATGCCTGGTGATGGACACCTTACACCAAGCAAAGCTCAGAAGTGCCTACAATGTCTCCTTTCTTAGAGTATGTATAAGCTTCTAAAATAAAACTCCCACACATGCCAGGTGTGGTGGCATACGTCTTTAATCCCAGCACTTGGGAGGCAGAGGCAGGCGGATTTCTGAGTTCGAGGCCAGCCTGGTCTACAAAGTGAGTTCCAGGACAGCCAGGGCTATACAGAGAAACCGTGTCTCAAAAAAACAAAAACAAAAACAAAAAACCAAAAAAAACAAACAAAAAAACCCTCCCACACTTTATTTGATGGCTTTGTTGTTTTGCAGATAATGTCAATGTTCTCCTTAGGTGCTGCAAGTAATAAATCTTTCTGCACACTTTCATCTGGTCATGGTAGGTTTCACATTCATGTAGAGGAGAATCCACTGTATTCAGTTACAGTTGTCCCTCTCTGACTGCAGACAAGGAAGGTGATGGTCCAACATAGTGGAAACCTAAAATTGTCTTCTGAAGTTAGATGGGTCCTTCTGGGAACCAAAGCAACAAGAGAAAAGTGGAAGCATTTTAGGAAAGAAAGAAAGAAAGAAAGAAAGAAAGAAAGAAAGAAAGAAAGAAAGAAAGAAAGAAAGAAAGAGAGAGAAAGAGAGAGAGAAAGAAAGAAAGAAAGAAAGAAAGAAAGAAAGAAAGAAAGAGAAAGAGAGAGAAAGAGAGGAAGGAAGAAAGGATAAAAGTTACATAGCAAATGCAGATAGCTGACTTTTAATTTTTAGTATTCTTTTTAACCCCCTCCCCCCAAAATGTATATTTACCAGTATTTCATCTGTACAGCGATGACATCTGGCAGATTTTTTTCTTCCAAATCTTCTGTATCCCAAGCATCCAGAACAGTGCTTGACACATTGAAGGCATATTGCTGTCCATTGACTTCTTGCATAATTAATATTGATCCTAAAATACCTTCTAAGTTACCAAATGAAAGGTGATTCAAAAGACCCAATAATGCTAGGAATATTTTACAAAACTGTGTTTTGTTTTGTTTTGTTTTGTTTTGAAACTGTGATTCAATGCTGACTATAAGGTGTGTTTAGAAATGTTGTTTAGTTATTTGGTTTTCCTGGAGTCAAATGCAGTATTGCATCTACGCTGTGAAAGTACTCTCCACTGAACCCCAGCCCAGACTTTCATGGCATGTTCAACTGGTCAAATCTTATTTCCTTCCCCCCAGTGACAATGGACACAGGTCTTAGGTAATAGGGTTTTGGGGAAAAAAAAACTTATTTGGTCCCTTCCCTCTCCTGCATTTCCTGCATTCATTGCATCTTCTTTCAATTCTACATCTAATTATCTCTGCAGATTTGAAGAAGTCAACTTATCCCCTTCATGACATCCGTATCTCTCGTTTGAAAACCCATACTAAAATTCCCTAATGTATTTTTATTTTAAAAACCCACAAAATATCCAGAGACACTTTTCTAATGGGACTATGCAGGCGCTGGCAGATCAGACCTCAGTTCCTTCCAGACTTGCGTTTCCTTTGGCAGCCCCTCTTTTGCCTAAATTTAAGACAAGCTATGATGTGTTGGGGAAAACTAAGGGCTAAAAGCTGCCGTATAGAGCAATATTTGAGGCCAAGTTGAATTCAGAGCAAACTTGTTGTCATAGTTTCCAGATGCGTGCAATCAGGAGTCACAACAAAGAGCCACCAAGAGTTCTCTTCACAGAAACAATTCTCTCAAAGTCAATTCTTGATGAACATTCTGTGTTCATAGTCTTAATCCTGACTTGAAAAGGAGACATTGTTTCCTTTTGCCTCATTTGAACCTTGCATTCATTTCCTGTCTCATATATGGAAAAAACAAAGCAAGGCATAGAAGAGGCCTGTAATGTGTGTTTAATAGTATATAGTCAATAAATATATTTTGAGGTCATACCTTGGCCTTGTCTGAACCCAGAACTTAAACATTGTTCATTACATCATGCTGCCTTAGAAATGAGATTATTAGTAAAACATAGCATGGCTAGAGAGATAGGCTCCTGGTCATTATCCATATACCTAGGAGTAAGTAAGTAAGCAGTCTTTGTAGAATAATTCAACAGGGATTTGCATCATTTGGCTGAATCCAAGGCACTTTGCTAGCTGCTAAGTGAAGAAGGCACCTCTGGGGACAAACTCATGAATGGATTTATAGAGAAAACTGGTGACTCTTTAAAAGACTCTTAGCTGGGCTTGAATATGCCAATGCCTGTAATCCAAGCATTTTAGAGACGAAGAAATGAAGAGTATCAGGAAGTTAGGGTCAGCCTGAGCTACATAAAAATAATCCTGTCCACCACACCCTTAAATTCTTAATGCACTTCAAAGTAGTTCTTTTTTTTTTTTTTTTCCGTTTTTTAAATAGAGCTCTTTGGAAAACTTTATGAGGTGGCCATTGAGGCCACCAAATCACTCTGACTCATTCTTTTAAATGACTTTGCTCACTATAATACTAAATTCTCTACCCAGAAGTGTTAGTTGCCGCTGCTTTCTTTTTTGAATATGTGATAAATGATCTAAGTGCAGCATGCTCAAAAATGTACATCTGCTGGACAGTGGTGGTGCACACTTTTAATCCCAGCACTCAGGAGGCAGAGGCAGATGAGAGGCACCCTGGTCTCTGTATGGGTTCCCCTGTAAAAGGCCCCTTGAATCTTCATTTATAGATAGCATTTCCTTCCAGACAATCTCACTGCTGTGAGTAATAGATGTCTCTACACCCTTATGTCCTGGTTGCTTGTTGTTTTTAAAACAAAATCCTAAACCAGGCATGGTGGCACATGCCTTTAATCCCAGAACTAGGGAGGCAGAAGCAGGCAGATTTCTGAGTTCAAGGCCAGCTTGGTCTACAAAGTGAGTTCCAAGATAGCCAGGGCTATACAGAGAAACCCTGTCACAAAAAATTAAAAAAAAAATCTTTAATATTTTATTTGACCAAATGAAGACTCAGGACACTGATGTACAAGAAGGAAAAGTTCCATTTTCTGTATCCATTTCTCTGTTGAGGGACATCTGGGTTCTTTCCAGCTTCTGGCTATTATAAATAAGGCTGCTATGAACATAGTGGAACATGTGTCCTTATTACCAGTTGGAACATGTGGCGCAGGCCTTTAATCCCAGCATTGGGGAGGCAGAGGCGGGCGGATTTCTGAGTTCGAGGCCAGTCTGGTCTACAAAGTGAGTTCCAGGACAGCCAGGGCTATACACAGAAACCCTGTCTCGAAAACAAAACAAAAAACAAAACAAAACAAAATCTTCTGGATATATGCCCAGTAGAGGTATTGCAGGATCCTCCGGTAGTACTATGTCCAATTTTCTGAGAAACCGCCAGACTGATTTCCAGAGTGGTTGTACCAGCTTGCGATCCCACCAACAATGGAGGAGTGTTCCCCTTTCTCCACATCCACGCCAGCATGTGCTGTCACCTGAATTTTTGATCTTAGCCATTCTGACTGGTGTGGGGTGGAATCTCAGGGTTGTTTTGATCTGCATTTCCCTGATGATTAAGGATGTTGAACATTTTTTCAGGTGCTTCTCAGCCATTCAGTATTGCTCAGTTGAGAATTCTTTGTTTAACTCTGTGCCCCACTTTTTAATGGGGTTATTTGATTTTCTGGTGTCCACCTTCTTGAGTTCTTTATATATATTGGATATTAGTCCCCTATCTGATTTAGGATTGGTAAAGATCCTTTCCCAATCTGTTGGTGGCCTTTTTGTCTTAGTACCCAAGGAGCTGAAGGGGTCTCCACCCCTATAGGTGGAAGAAAAATATGAACTAACCACTACCCCCAGAGCTCGTGTCTCTAGCTGCATATATAGCAGAAGATGGACTCGAGAAAATCAAATAAACCTATTTTTAAAATGGGGTACAGAGCTAAACAAATAATTCTCAACTGAGGAATTCCAACTGACTGAAAACACCTCAAAAATGTTCAACATCCTTAATCATCAGGATCAAAACAAATCAAAACAACCCTGAGATTCCACCTCACACCAGTCAGAATGGCTAGGATCAAAATTCAGGTGACAGCAGATGCTGGCAAAGAAATGGAAAAAGAGAAACACTCTTCCATTGCTGGTGGGATTGCAAGCTGGTACAAACACTCTGGAAATCAGTTTGGTGGTTCCTCAGAAAATTGGACATCGTACTACCAGAAGATCTAGCAATACCTCTCCTGGGCATATACACAGAAGATGTTACAACTTGTAATAAAGACACATGTTCGTCTATGTCCATAGCAGCCTTATTTATAATAGCCAGAAGCAGGAAAGAAGTCAGATGTCCCTCAACAGAAGAATGGATACAGAAAATGTGGTACATTTACACAATGGAGTACTACTCAGGTTTTTAAAAAATTAATTAATTTACTTATTATTAGATAATTTCTTCATTTACATTTCAAGTGTTATCCCATAAGTCCCCTATACACTCCCCCGCCCTGCTCCCCTACCCACCTACTCCCACTACTTGGCCCTGGCATTCCCTTGTACTGGGGCATATAAACATTTTTAGGCCAAGGGCCTTTCTCCCCCAATAATGGCCAAATAGGCCATCTTCTGCTACATATGCAGCTAGAGACATGAGCTTTAGGGGTTCTGATTAGTTCATATTGTTGTTCCTTCTATAGAGTTGCAGACCCGTACAACTCTTGGGTACTCTTTCTAGCTCCTACATTGGGGACCCTGTGCTCTGCCCTATAGATGATTGTGAGCATCCACTTCTGTATTTGTCAGGGACTGTCAAAGCCTCACAGGAGACAGCTATATCAGGGTCCTTTCAGCAATATCCTGCTAGCTTATGCAGTAGTGTCTGCATTTGGTGGCTGATTATGTGATGGACCACCCTGGTGGGGCACTCTCTGGATGGTCCATCCTTTCATTTTAGCTCTAAACTTTGTCTCTGCACCTCCTTCCATGTATATTTTAATCCCTATTGTAGGGAGGAATGAAGTATCCATGTGTTGGTCTTTCTTGATTTTCTTGTGTTTTGGAAATTGTATCTTAGGTATTCTAGGTTTCTGGGCTAATATCCGCTTATCAGTGAGTGCATATTAAGTGACTTCTTTTGTGATTGGGTTACCTCACTCAGGATGATATCCTCCAGATACATCCATTTGCTCAAGAATTTCATAAATTCATTGTTTTTAATAGCTGAGTAGTACTCTATTGTATAAATGTACCACATTTTCTGTACCCATTCCTCTGTTGAGGGACATCTGGGTTCTTTCCAGCTTCTGGCTATTATAAATAAGGCTGCTATGAGCATAGTGGAGCATGTGTCCTTGTTACCAGTTGGATCATCTTCTGGGTACATGCCCAGGAGAGGTATTGCAGGATCTTTCCGTAGTTCTATGTCCAGTTTTCTGAGAAACTGCCAGACTGATTTCCAGAGTGTTTGTACCAGCTTGCAATCCCACCAGCAATGAAGGAGTGTTCCTCTTTCTCCACATCCTCACCAGCATCTGCTGTCACCTGAATTTTTTATCTTAGCCATTCTGACTGGTGTGAGGTGGAATCTCAGGGTAGTTTTGATTTGCATTTCTCTGATGATTAAGGATTTCGGACATTTTTAAGGTGCTTCTCAGCCCTTTGGCATTCTTCAGTTGAGAGTTCTTTGTTTAGCTCTGTACCCCATTTTTAATGGGGTTATTTGAATTTCTGGAGTTCAGATTCTTGAGCTCTTTGTAAATATTGGATATTAGCCTCCTATCAGATTTAGGATTGGTAAAAATTCTTTCCCAATTCATTGATGGCCTTTTTGTCTTATTGACAGTATCTTTTGCTCTACAGAAGTTTTGCAATTTTATAAGGTTCCATTTGTCGATTTGTGATCTTACAGCACAGGCCATTGGTGTTCTGTTTAGGAATTTTACCCCTGTCCCCAATCTTCAAGGGTTCTCCCCACTTTCTCCCCTATGAATTTCAGTGTCTCTGGTTTAATGTGGAGGTCTTTGATCCACTTAGACTTGAGCTTTGTACAAGGAGATAGGAAAGGATCAATTTGCATTCTTCTACATGTTGTATGCCAGTTGTGCCAGCACCATTTGTTGAAAATGCTGTCTTTTTTCCACTGGATAGTTTTAGCTCCCTTGTCAAAGATAAGGTGACCAAAGGTGTGTTGGTTCATTTCTGGGTCTTCAATTCTATTCCATTGATCTACCTGTCTGTTGTTATACCAGTACCATGCAGTTTTTATCACAATTGCTCTGTAGTACAGCTTGAGGTCCGGCATGGTGATTCCACCAGAGATTCTTTTATTGTTGAGGATAGTTTTTGCTATCCTAGGTTTTATATTATTCTAGATGAATTTGCAAATTGCCCTTCATATATCAGTGAAGAATTGAGTTGGAATTTTGATGGGGATTGCATTAAATCTGTAGATTGCTTTTGGCAGGATAGCCATTTTGACTATATTAATCCTGTCAATCTATGTGCATGGGAGATCTTTCCATCTTCTGAGATCTTCTTCAATTTCTATCTTCAGAGACTTAAAATTCTTGTCATACAGATCTTTCACTTCCTTCGTTAAAGTTACACCAAGGTATTTTATATTATTTGTGACTATTGTGAAGGGTGTTGTTTCCCTAATTTCTTTCTCATCCTGTTTATCCTTTGTGTAGAGAAAGTCCACTGATTTGTTTGAGTTAATTTTATATCCAGCTACTGCGCTGAAGCTGTTTATCAGGTTTAGGAGTTCTCTGGTGGAATTTTTAGGGTCACTTATATATACTATCATATCATCTGTAAATAGTGATATTTTGACTTCTTCCTTTCCAATTTGTATCCCCTTGATCTCCTTTCGTTGTCGAATTGCTCTGGCTAGGACTTCAAGTACAATATTGAATAGGTAGGGAGAAAGTGGGCAGCCTTGTCTAGTCCCTGATTTTAGTGGGATTGCTTCCAGCTTCTTTCCATTTACTTTGATGTTGGCTACTGGTTTGTTGTATATTGCTTTTATTATGTTTAGGTATGGGCCTTGAATCCCTGATCTTTCCATGACTTTTATCAACTACTCAGGTATTAAAAACAATGAATTTATGAAATTCCTAAGCAAATTGATCGATCTGGAGGATATCATCCTGAATGAGGTAACCCAGTCACAAAAGAACACACATGATATGCACTCACTGATAAGTGGATATTAGCCCAGAAACTTAGAATACCCAAATTATAATTTGCAAAACACATGAAACTCAAGAAGGGAGACCAAAGTGTGGATACTTAGTTCCTTCTTAGATTGGGGAACAAAATACCCATGGAAGGAGTTACAGAGACAAAGTTTGGAGCAGAACCTGAAAGAATGACCATCCAGAGACTGCCCCACTTGGGGATCCACCTCATAAACAACCACCAAACCCAGACACTAGGCAGATGCCAACAAGAGCCTGCTGACAGGAGCCTGATATAGCTGTCTTCTGTGAGCCTCTGCCAGTGTCTGGCAAATACAGAAGTGGATGCTCACAGTCATCCACTGGACAGAGCACAAGGTCCTCAATGAAGGAGCCAGAGAAATACCCAAGGAGCTGAAGGGGACTGAAGCCCCATAAAAGAAACAACAATATGAACTCACCAGTACCCCCAGAGCTCCTTGGAACTATACTACCAATCAAAGAAAACACAGGGTGGAACTTGTGACTCTAGCTATATATGTAGCAGAGGGTAGCCTAATTGGTCATCAATGGGAGGAGAGGCCCTTGGTCCTGTGAAGGCTCTATGCCCCAGTATAATGGAATACCAGGACCAGGAATGGGAGTGGGTGGGTTGGGAAGCAGAGGGAGGGGGGAAAGAATAGGGGATTTTCAGATGGGAAACTAGGAAAAGGGATAACATTTGAAATGTAAATAAAGAAAATATCTAATAAAAAAAATTTTTTTAAGAGAGAAGACCATGGAGCTGTATGTGTCAACATATTTCATTGTCCTTATCCCTTCAGTAGTTATTATCGTCATTTTCCTTTTCTTCCAGCTTTTCATGAAAGAAACCTTGTATGATGAAGTTCTTGCAAAACAAAAAAAGAGAACAAAAGTTGATTTCTACAAAAACAGATAAAAGGAAGGCAGAAAAGAAGAATAAAAAGAAGAAATCCAGAATGGGATCCTTCATGAATCTTATTCTGAGCATCTCGGAACTTTAAATTATTCAATGCTTCACCCATGGAGGATGAACAGTTTGTACTTGCTCCATTGAATGTGGCTGGAACTTCCAGTAGTGTTAGGGAAAGAAGGAGAAGAAACAAAACCTTCACTTGAAGAGCAGATCATCAAAGAAAGTGATGCATCAAAGATTTCAGGCAAAAAAGTAGAACCTGTCCTAGTTACAAAACAGTCTTGCCCCCTCCACTCCCACCCCAAGCAGCTGCCTTGAAGAAGAAAGCAGAGCAGAAGACATCTAAAAATGGAAGCAATGAACATGATAAAAAGATGGAAATGCTGATGGCACCTTTAAAAAAGCAAGAAGTATTACTTTTCCATCAAGACACTAAACAAGAAGGTGGACTAGGAAAGAAGAAAGGCTTGTCAAAGAAGCAAAAGACAGAAAACATCTTGGTGGACGAGCCCCTTATTCATGCAACTACTTACATTCCTTTGAAGGATAATGCTAACTCAAATCTCGTGGTGGATATGAGAGAAATTATTGATATGATTAAACCTGATCATGTAGAAGGAATCCAGAAATCTAGAACAAAAAAGCTGAAGATTGAAACTGACAAAGAAAATGGTGATATGAAATTTAAAGATTTTTTTTTTATCCTTGAAGACTATGATGTTTTCTGAAGATGAGGCTCTTTGTGTTGTAGACCTGCTGAAGGAAAAGTCTGGTATGATAAACGATGCTTTAAAGAAGTTGAGTAAAGGAGAATTAAGTGGTCTTCTGCATCAGCTTCAGGAGAAGGAGAAGCTACTCATTGCCATGAAGGAAGAAGCTGCTTCCACGAATGAGTGCTGTAAGCAGTTGACTCAGAAAACAATGACAGAGAAAGAAAGAAGCAGTGTTGTTACAGCAAGGATGAAAGATTGGATTGGAACACTAGAAAAGAAACACAATATATTTCAAAACAAAATGCACGTCAGTTACCAAGAAACTCAGCAGATGCAGATGAAGTTTCAGCAAGTTCGGGAACAAATGGAAGCAGAAATAGCTCATTTGAAGCAGGAAGATGGTATCCTGAGAGATGCTGTCAGTAACACTACAAACCAGCTGGAAAGCAAGCAGCGTGCAGAGCTAAATAAACTGCGCCAAGATTGTGGGAGCAAGCTGAATGAGAAGGCAGGAAAGCTGCAGCAAGAGGGAGTCCAGAAGAAGAATGCAGAACAAGCTACTACCCAGTTGAAGGTTCAACTACAAGAAGCTGAGAGGCTGTAGGAAGAAATTCAAAGCTACGTCAGGAAGAGGACGGTAGAGCATGAGGCTGCACAGCAAGACTTACAAAGTAAATTTGTGGCCAAAGAAAATAAAAGTCCAGAGTCTACATAGTAAGCTCACAGACACCTTGGTATCAAAGCAGCAGTTGGAGCAAAGACTAATGCAGTTGATGGAATCCGAGCAAAAGAGGGCAAGCAAAAAAAAAAAAAAAAAAAAAAAAGAGTCTCTGCAGATCCAAGTGCAGGAGATTTGGGAACAAAATGAAGCTTTGAAAGCTCAGATCCAACAATTCCATTCCCAGCTAGCCACTCAGATCTCTGCTTCAGTTCTAGCAGAAGAATTACATAAGGTGATTGCAGAAAAGAACAGCTAAAGCAGACTGAAGATGCATTAGCAAGTGAACAGGATCACTTAGCAAGCAAGAAGGAGGAGCTTAAGGATGGACAGAATATTAATTTCTTATTAAAAGCTGAAGTGCAAAAATTGTAGGCCACACATGAGGTGGAGAAGATGCAGAAGAATATTCACATAAAGGATGATAAAATAAGACTACTTGAGGAGCAGCTGCAGCACGAGGTTGCCAGCAAAATGGAAGAATTTAAGATTCTGAATGACCAGAATAAAGCATTACAATTGGAAGGTTAGAAGCTGCAAGCTGTTGTTTCTCAACAAACTAATAAAGATGTTGTGGAACAAATGGAAAAATGCATTCAAGAAAAAGATGAGAAGTTAAGAACCGTCAAAGAATTACTGGACTCTAGACTCATTCAGGAAGCCACCAGAGAAGAAGAGCTGAATGCCATTAAGAACAGAGAACTCCACCCTGATGAGAGATGTTTAAGTAGAGCCATCAGGTTTCTTTTGTCTCGCTAATGACCCATGAGAATGATGGACAGACAGATCAAGTCTGTGGAAGAGCTTCTAGAAGTTGAACTTCTCAAAGTTGCTAATAAGGAGAAAACTGTTCAGGCTTTGAAACAGGAAATAGAAGTTATAGAAGAAGAAATGGGAAATGCCCATCTTGAAAAAGGCTCGCCAGCTGTCTGTCACTTTTCAAGTCCAGGAGCTGCAGAACTTATTAAGAGACAAGGAAGAGCAGGTGAACAGCATGCAGGTTGCTTTAGAAGTCAGGGATAGAGATCTGACAGAGAGAGGGAAGTGCAAACATTTTGAAGAGCTGGAAAGTATGTTGAAAGAAAAAAATTAAGAGAATAGAAGCTAAATTAAAAGACATAGAGAGTGATCTTTCTAAGAAATCAGAGCTGTTAAAGGAGGTGCAAGATGAAAATAAGTTATTCAAGTCCCAACTCAACCATCAGAACCACCAACAGGCATCTTTTTTCCCTCTCAGGAACAATTACGGAGAGTAATTTCAGAAAAATAGAAAGAAATAACTATCTCTGCAATGAGTTAGTCTTTGAAGAATGCTGTTGAACATCAGAGGAAGAAAAACAAAGAAAGTAGCATCAAGTAGAAGCTATTGAGTTTGAGTCCAAAGACCTTCTCAGGAGGTTATTTCCAACGGTGTCTGTCCCTTCTAATTTGAATTATAGTGAATGGTTGTATGGCTTTGAAGAGAAAGCAAAAGCGTGCATAGCTGGAACTTTGGACACAGAGGTGGTCAAGGTTTTGGAGCATGGATTGAAAGAAGCTAATGAAATGCACATGCTGCTCCAGCTGGAATGTGAAAAATACAAATACAAATTGGTCCTTGCAGAGACAGAAGGGGTTTTGCAAAAGCTTCAGCAAAGTGTGGAGCAAGAAAGTAAGTGGAAAATTAAAGCTGAAGAATCTCGAAGGACTATGAAGCAGCTGAGAAGAGAAAGAACATTTGGAAATGGAGCAAGAGAAGGCTGAGATGGAGTGACCAACTTATGTGACAGAAGTCAGAGAGCTCAAGACACAGTTAAATGAAACACACTCAAAACTTCAAAACAAACAAATGGAGAGAAAGTAGCTGATGATTTGCTGCGTAAGGCTGAACAGTCACTAAACTTTATACACTCAAAAATTTTACTCAAAGCTGCTGGAGACACTGTTGTTACTGAGAATAGTGACATTTCCCTAGAAATGGAGACTCCTGCGAAAGCGATGTCAGTAAGTCTCAATCAGACTGTGACACAGTTACATCAATTGCTTCAGGAAGTAAATGGACAACTCACAAAGGAGAAGTAACCCAGGTGTGAGGTACAGACACTAAGAACTGCCGCTTCCTTATACATAACACAGTACAGATGACATTACTCACTGTAAAGTGATCTTCATGTCACTCAAGAAATGTTCCCTTATAGTTTCTAGGTGGCAGCTTTGACCCTTCTTGTTTTGTTCCTTTTGTGCACACATTTTGAAGTCTTTTGGTTTAGAGAGAAAGAACTATAGCATAGTTACTGCAGCCTCCTGGAAGGCAGCTTGGTTGTGATGTGGCTACGTGGGTTGGTCTGCTGCAGTGATGCCTCCAATTACCCTTTAGTTGATTCTGATCCTACTTCAGGGCAAGTGTCTATGGGCACTTCCCTTCTTTTTATGACTGGTTACTTTTGGCTTTGTTTTATCAATGTTGGACTGAAAATAAAGCCGTTCTAGCTTTGTAACATGAAGAAGAAGAAAAAAAAAAGAACTGCAGTGATATGGATAGGTTTTTATGTTGCAGGTCCAAGCTTTATTACCTAGTCTAGGGTAGCTTTAGCTAGCTGAATAGCCATTCCTTGTCAATCTCTGAGTTAGGACTAGCATCCTGTGACCAATAGATTAAAACCACCTTGGAATATATTAATAAGCTACTATGTTTCACCAACCTAAAAGCTAAAAATATTATTGAGAAGGTTAGGCTTCAAATAAGAACTGGGCTAGTCCAGGAGAGCCTAGGCAAGTCAAGTCCATCTCTATTTCTGTTTTAGGTTTAATCTGGAGGCCAAGAGGGACAAAGTAGACTCTTACTTTGTCAACTGGCCAGGGGCAATGGAAGACACTCGCCACCCCTACCAGAAGCAGGAGAACTTGCTAGTTCTCATCTTGATTCTGAACTGGCCGTGGGTCTATGGGCTTCCCATGCACAGGGAAGAAGGTCATCTGAGACAGTCTACTCATTTTAGTTTTGTTTTCCCAGGAACATGCTTCTGTGTCTGTCTCTGTATATTGTTTGTGCTTTTTGTCCTCTCGTACAAATTTTTCTTTGATAAAAGAGCCACTGTGCCTGGTCCAAAACCATTTTAAGGACTTTCACCAAGACTTGGGTCTGGTTGTTGATCCTTGCAAATTAACCATCTTTTGCAGGAATGAATGACCCACCTGTGGCCTGACTTTCCATCTCCCCATCATTTATAGGGTGAAAGTTTAGTCTATGAGGCCTGGGGTCACCCAGACTAAGTGCCATATATCACCAGGTGACAATACCTGGTCTAGAAGCCCCTGTTTGGATGAGACTTCTTTTTATTATGGGCCTCGCCACTCCCAACCCTACCTTCTCTAAAGAAGAGTCAGCCGTGGCCCCTGTAATGTGCCCCCTTTCTGCTCCCAAGAAGGATCTTAGTCTCCCTCCTTATGTTCTTGTTCCTACATCTGCTGCACCTGCCCAGCCAGCACAGGCAAATGGAGGAACAGCCCATGACTCCCCTGACTCTCCTGAATCCACTTGGAGTCCACCCCACATTCTGACCAGTACTGCCAAGAGGGCTGACTCTACTACAGCCTTACCTCTCTGTGCTATGGCAACCATAGATGCTCAGAGGAGACAGTTCATGGCATATGTGTCATTTGCCAGTAATGATCTTTATAATTGGAAGTTGCAGAATCCCCCATTTTTAGAAAGATCATCAGCTCTCGAAGATCTTCATCTGCCCACCTGGAATGACTGTCAGCAATTGTTCCAGGTCCTCTTCACAACAGAGAAGAGAGAGAGGATCCTGGGAAATTGGTTCTGGGAGCAAATGGGCTGCCCACTCAAATCCAAGCTGATATCGACGTAGCTTTTCCCTTGACTCTACTATGTCACTGGAATTTTAACACTGCTGAAGGTAAGGAGAAGATCCAGATCTTCCACCAGATTCTGATGGGGGGCTTTAGAGAGGCCACCAGAGGACCCACAAATTTATCTAAGGTGAGTCAGGTGATGCAGGTAAAGAATGAAAGTCCCAGGGAATAACTAGAAAGCCTTTTTGAAGGCTACAAGACCTACATTCCTTTTGACCCAAAAGCCAGAGAGCACCAGTCAGCTATGAATGTGACTTTTGTTAACCAAGCTGCCCCTGACATCCGTTGGAAGCTTCAGCCACTGAATAGCTTTGCAGCCTGCCTCTGGCACCCAAAAGCTAGACCCTATTTGACTTTAAATGCTAAGACTTGAAGAGAGACTTCAAGGGACAATTGACTTGGACATGCCTGCCTCAAGGATTCAAAAACTCACCTACCATCTTTGAAGAGGCACTGCATGAGGAGGCTTGGGTGACTTCTGATGGGCTCACCCCCAGACAACTGTGCTCCAGTATGAAGATGGCATCCTGATGGTGGGCTCCCTACTTGGAGACATGCCAGGAGGCCACATGAGACCTGTTACAGGAGCTGAGTCAACTTGGCTACTGAGTATCTGCTTAGAAGGCCCAGCTTAGTCAACTTGAGGTCACCTATCTAGGGTTCATATTCAAGGAAGCAGCCATATTTGTGCTGTCAGACACCTAGAAGCAAACCATCCTTAGCATCCCATAACCTGAAGGCAAGTATGGAAATTTCTGGAATCTGCTTGATTTGGAGACTTTTGGTACCAGGGTTCACTGAGATAGCCGAACCATTGTATGAGGCCACCAGGAGCCAAGAAGACAAAATAGAATGGACTCCTGAAATGGACAATGGCTTTTAAGACTATAGGAAGAGCCGTATTTGAACTGCCAGCTTTGGCCCTCCTGGACATTGAAAAACCTTTCCAGCTGTATGTGGATCAGAGAAAGGGAATTAGCAAAGAGGTTGCTCATCCAAACTTTAGGGCAATGAAAAAGATCTGTGGAACCAAGGAAAAGACCTGTGGTTTATTTATCTAAGAAGCTGGACCCAGTGGCTAAAGGATGGCTAGTCTCCCTCAGGATCATAGCTGCCACTGCCCTGCTAGTCAAGGATACTGACAAAATAACCATGGGGTAGGAACTTGTTATCACCATCCCCCATGCTATTGAGGGAACCCTCAAGAATCCATCTAACTAGTGACTGTCCAACGCTAGACTGGTGCACTTTCAGCCTATATTTTTGAATCCCCCTCAAATATGATATAACCCATCATCTGCCCTAAATCCAGCCACCTTGCTTCTGACCCATCCTCAGACATGCAGCATGTTTGCTCTGTAGTTCTGGGGCATGTCCAGAACATCATGCCAGACTTGACTGACATACCCTGCCCAGATGCAGAATGTATCTACTTCACGGATGGAAGTAGATTAATACAGAATAGAATCAAGTATGCAAGGGCCGCAGTAATAGACTTGGACTGTTATTTCAGCAACTGTTTTGCCACTGGGAACTTCAGCCTAGAAAGCTGAACTAAATGCTCGAACCCAGGCTTTAAAAGTGGCAAAAGGAGCCATAGCCAACATTTACACTGACAGCAGATGGGATTATTGACTGCTGAAGGAAAAAAAAAAACCATTAAAAGTAAGGAAGGAACACTTACTTTATTGTAGGAATTATGGTTTCCTCTCAAAGTGGCCATGATTCATTACCTTGGGGCATCAGAAAGGGACATCAGAAATAGTCCAAGGGAACAGAGTAGCCTATAAAGCCAAAGAGACACCACTCAGGTTTCTACTGCCAATATCCTGGTAGCTTTGCCACTCCCTGCATTCCCAGCCATCACTTGATATACTGCTGAAGATGTCAGGTGAAATGCCAAGGAGTTTACAGAAGAGACTGATGGTTACTGACCTCTGAAGGGTGCACCATCG
This sequence comes from Mus minutoides, assembly GCA_902729485.2. Taxonomy (NCBI): domain Eukaryota; kingdom Metazoa; phylum Chordata; class Mammalia; order Rodentia; family Muridae; genus Mus; species Mus minutoides. Next base: position 303,739 of record LR753364.1, on the reverse strand, counting down.
TAGCTACTAAGAAGTTTGCCAAGCAACTCATGCATCAGAGTCATCAAGCTTTACACCTGGTCACCAAAAGATGAAGGAATTGTTGTGAGGGGCAAGGTACAAAATATTTGACTTAGGATACTTGTTGATCAGGTAATCTTAGACTGTGCTACCTCCCAGGCTGTGAACTCCTCAGGCCCCAATCAAGGAGCTGCTCCAGGAACCAAAATCAGGTGTCAACAGAGACTGATTGGGAAATAGATTATACAGAAACATATGGATATAAGTATTTGGTAGTTTTTATAGATACCTTTTCAGGATAGGAAAAAGCCTACGCAACAAAGAAGGAGATTGCCAACATAGTGGTAAAGAAGCTTCTGGAAGACATCATACCCAGGTATGTTGCCTACCTTGCTTGAGTCTGACAATGGACCAGCATCCATCTCTCAGGTAACTCAATCTCTAGCACAGGTTCTGGGGACCCAAAGGAAATTACATTTTGCATACAGACCCCAGAGTTCAGGGCAAGTAGAGAGGATAAATCCAGCTTCTTGATCAAATTAACCCATGAAACTGATGGTAACTGCATCTCTCCTACCTTATGCCTTATATAAGTCTAGAAACACGCCCTATATTTTAGGTTCCCCCACCCTCCTAAATGGGAGGCCCTCTCCCATGTTACCTGACCTCTAGTCTGGTATCTTAGCTGAGTATGACCAACAAAGGTGTTTTAAATTCTTGGAAGCCCTCCATAGGTTTCAAAAGCAACTCTGGCCTGCCATCCACCAGGGTTATGAGTCTGGTCCTCCTTCTAAACCCCATTGATTTGAACTAGGTGACAAAGTCTGGATTAAGAAACAACAACAACAGCCTGGCCAGGGGCACAAGTCCCTTCTGGTCGGTGCCAGCACCTTGTCACCTTGGGCACGGAATCGGAGGACACCCCCACAGTCCCCAGAGGACTCCCCACGCTATCTTAGGATCACGGGTGAGTGGAACACAACATTGGTTCTAATCCAATCGCTCGGGACCTGAGACAGCAGTAGGGAAGCAGAAAACCGGCCTGACTAGGGGGCACAAGTCACTTCCGTTCAGCACCAGCACCAGATCACCTTGGGCGCGGAATCAGCAGATACTCCAAGGTCCCCAGAGGACTTTCCATGGGATCTTAGGAACAGTGGAATACAACATCTGTTCCAAACCCATTGTGACAAGCCTGTGACAACAGGAACAAGGACAATGGAGTGCTGCCTGACCAGAGGCTCAGGTTCCTTCTGATCAGTACTGGTTTACCTTGGTTTCGAACAGACCAGACAGCTCCGTGGTCCTCAAAGGAAACACCACTTCCAGGCACTGTAACCAACCCAGGAACTTAGGATAACAGGATCCCAGGATAACAGGTGCTTGGTCACACCAGGATTTCAGGGTCTTAGAGGAAGCTTGACTGCCAAGAACTCTGACACACCCAGAATCTCAGGTTCACAGGAGCCCACAATCAAAGGATCACAGAGAAAGCTGGACTCTGAGAAGTCCTGAATTACCTGGGATTATAGGAAGGACGGGCTCCAATAAGATATATTGAGGGTAGCAAGCACTTGATGGCAGAAGGCAAGCTTAAGAACAGAAGCAACAGAAACCAAGGTTACTTGGCATCATCAAAACCAAACTCTCCCACCATATCAAGTCCTGGATACACCATCACACCACAAAAGCAAGACATGGATCTAAAGTCACTGCTAATGATGATGATGGAGGATTTTAAGAAGGAAATACAGGAAAACACAGGTAAACAGCTAGAAGCCCTTAAAGAGGAAACACAAAAATACCTTAGAGAGTTACAGGAAAACACTACCAAACAAGTGATGAAATTGAACAAAATCATCCAGAATCTAAAAATGGAAGTAAAAACAATAAAGAAATCATAAAGGGAGACAACTCTGGAGATAGAAATCAGTAAACATAGATCACAAAAAAAATATAAGAGATGGAAGAGAGAATCTCAGATGCAGAAGACTCCATAGAAAACATGGATACACCTCACAACAGTAAGAATGGCTAAGATCAAAACTTCAGGTGACAGCAGATGCTGGCAAGGATATGGAGAAAGAGGAACACTCCTCCATTGTTGGTGGGACTGCAAGCTTGTACAACCACTCTGGAAATCAGTCTGGTGGTTCCTCAGAAAATTGGACATAGTACTACCAGAGAATCCTGCAATACCTCTCCTGGGCATATACCCAGAAGATGTTTCAACTGGTAATAAGGACACATGCTCCACTATGTTCATAGCAGCCTTATTCATAATAGCCAGAAGCTGGAAAGAACCCAGATGTCCCTTAACAGAGGAATGGATACAGAAAATGTGGTACATTTACACAACAGAGTACTACCCATCTTTTAAAAACAATGAATTTATGAAATTCCTAGGCAAATGGATGGATCTGGAGGGTATCATCCTGGTAACCCAATCACAAAAGAACTCACATAACATGTACTCACTGATATGTGGATATTAGCCCAGAAACTTAGATTACCCAAGACATAATTTGAAAAACACATGAAACTCAAGAAGAATGAAGACCAAAGTGTGAACACTTCGCCCTTTCTTAGAATTAGGAACAAAGCACACATTGAAGGAGTCACAGAGATCAAAGAGACAAAAGGATGGACCAACCAATGACTGCTGCAGCTGGGAACCCATCCCATAATCAGCCACCAAACGCAAACACTATTGCATACACCAACAAGATTTTGCTGAAAGGGCCCTGATATAGCTGTCTCGTGTGAGGCTATGCCAGTGCCTGGCAAACACAGAAGTGGATGCTCACAGTCAGCTATTAGATGGAACATAGGGTTCCCAATAGAGGAGCTAGAGAAAGTACCCAAGGAGCTGAAGGGGTCTCCAACCCTATAGGTGGAAGAATATGAACTAACCAGCACTCCCAGAGCTCTTGTCTCTAGTTGCTTATGTAGCAGAAGATGGCCTAGTTGGCCATCATGGGAAGAGAGGCAGCTTGGTCATGCAAAACTTATATGCCCCAGTAAAGGGGACCACCATGATGTGGGAGTGGGTGGGTAGGGGAGTTGGGCGGGGGGTGGGGGAGGATATAGGGGACTTTCGGGATAGCATTTGAAATGTAAATGAAGAAAATGTGTAATAAAAATTGGGAAAAATAAAAAAAAAAAAAGAAAACATGAATACAACAATCAAAGAACATGCAAAATACAAAAAGATCCTAACTCAAAACATCCAGGAAATCCAGGACAAAATGAGAAGGCCAAACCCACAAATAATAGGAGTAGGTGAGAATGAAGATTTTCAACTTAAAGGTCTGGCAAATCTCTTCAACAAAATAATAGAAGAAAACTTCCAAACCTAAAGAAAGAAATGCCTATGAACATAAAAGAAGCCTACAGAACTCCAAATAGACTGGGCCAGAAAAGGAATTCCTCCCAACACATAATAGTCAGAACAACAAATGCACTTAAAAAATAGAATATTAAAAGCAGTAAGAGAAAAAGGTCAAGTAACATATAAAGGCAGACCTATAAGGATTACACCAGACTTCTCACCAGAGACTATGAAAGCCAGAAGATTCTGGACAGATGTTATACAAATTCTAAGTGAACACAAATGCCAGCCCACACTACAATACCCAGGTAAACTCTCAATTACCATAGATGGAGAGACCAAAGTATTCCATGACAAAACCAAATTCATATATCTTTCTACGAATGCAGCCTTTCAAAGGATAATAATAGGAAAACACCAATACAAAGACTGAAATTAAATGATAGAAAAAGCAAGAAAGTAATCCTTCAACAAACCTAAAAGAAGACAGCCATAAAAACAGAATCCCAACTCTAACTACAGAAATAACAGGAAGCAAAAAATTACTTTTCCTTAATATGTCTTCTCACCACCTCATGGTACCTTCTCCAAAACGGACCGTATCATTGATCACAAAACAGGCCTCAACAGATACAAAAATACTGAAATTTTCCCATGCACCTTCTCCAAAACAGACCGTATCATTGATCACAAAACAGGCCTCAACAGATACAAAAATACTGAAATTTTCCCATGCATCCTATTAGATCACCACAGACTAAGGCTGATCTTCAATAACAACTTAAGTAATAGAAAGCCAACATTCACATGGAAGCTGAAAAACACCCTCCTCAATAGTACCTTGGTCAAGGAAGACAAAAAGAAAGAAATTAAAGACTTTTTAGAGTTTAATGAAAATGAAGCCACAACATACCCAAACTTATGGGACACAATGAAAGCAATCCTAAGAGGAAAACTCATTGCCCTGAGTGCCTCCAAAAAGAAACTAGAGAGAGCATACACTAGCAGCTTGACAGCACACATAAAAGCCCTAGAACAAAAGGAAGCAAATATATCCAAGAGGAGTAGACAGCAGGAAATAATCAAACTCAGGGCCGAAATCAATCAAGTGGAAACAAAAAGAACTATTCAAAGAATCAACCAAACCAGGAGCCGATTCTTTGAGAAAATCAACAAGATAGATAAACCCTTAGCCAGACTCATTAGAGGGCACAGGGACAGCATCCTAGTTAACAAAATCAGAAATGAAAAAGGAGGCATAACAACAGAACCTGAGGAAATCCTAAACATCATCAGATCCTACTACAAAAGGCTATACTCAACAAAACTGGAAAACCTGGATGAATTGGACAACTTCCTAGACAGATACCAGGTAGCAAAGTTAAATCAGGATCAGATGAATGACCTAAAATGTCCTATATCCCCTAAAGAAATAGAAGCAATCATTAATAGTCTCCCAACCAAAAAAAGCCCAGCACCAAATGGGTTTAGTGGAGAATTCTATCAGACCTTCAAAGAAGACATGATTCCAGTAGTTCTCAAACTATTCCACAAAATAGAAACAGAGGGTACTCTACCCAATTCATTCTATGAAGCCACAATTACTCTGATAACTAAACCACATAAAGAACCAACAAATATAGAGAACTTCAGACCAATTTTTCTTATGAATATCGATGCAAAAATACTCAATAAAATTCTTGCTAACTGAATCCAAGAACACATCAAAACAATCATCTATCATGATCAAGTAGGCTTCATTCCAGGGATGCAGGTATGGTTTAATATACAAAAATCCATCAACATAATCCACTATATAAACAAACTCAGATAAAAAACCACATGATCATCTCGTTAGATGCTGAGAAAGAATTTGACAAAATCCAACACCCATTCATAATAAAAGTCTTTAAAAGATCAGGAATTCAAGATCGATACCTAAACATAATAAAAGCAATATACAGAAAACCAATAGCCAACATCAAACTAAATGGTGAGAAACTGGAAGCAATCCCACTAAAATCAGGAACTAGACAAGGCTGCCCACTTTCTCCCTACCTATTAAATATAGTACTTGAAGTCCTAGCCAGAGCAATTAGACAAAAATGGTGGTAAAGGGGATACAAATTGGAAAGGAAGAAATCAAAATATCACTATTTGCAGATGATATGATAGTATATCTAAGTGACCCTAAAAATCCCACCAGTGAACTCATAAACCAGATAAACAGCTTCAGTGAAGTAGCTGAATATAAAATTAACTCTAACAAATCAATGGCCTTTCTCTACACACAAAAAAATAAAAAGGCTGAGGAAAAAATTAGGGAAATAACACCCTTCACAATAGTCACATATAAAATAAAATACCTTGGTGTGACTCTAACTAAGGAAGTGAAAGATCTGTATGACAAGAACTTCAAGTCTCTGAAGAAAGAAATTGAAGAAGATCTCAGAAGATGGAAAGATCTCCCATGCTCATGGATTGGCAGGATTAATATAGTCAAAATGTCTATCCTGCGGAAAGCAATCTACAGATTCAATGAAATCCCCATCAAAATTCCAACTCAATTCTTCACTGAGTTAGAAAGGGCAATTTGCAAATTTATCTGGAATAACAAAAAACCTAGGATAGCAAAAACTATTCTCAACAATAAAAGAACCTCTGGGGGAATCACTATGCCTGACCTCAAGCTGTACTACAGAGCAATTGTGATAAAAACTGCATGATACTGGTACAGTGACAGACAGGTAGATCAATGGAATAGAATTGAAGACCCAGAAGTGAACCCACATACCTATGATCACTCGATCTTTGACAAGGGAGCTAAAACCATACAGTGGAAGAAAGACAGCATTTTCAACAAATGGTGCTCGTACAACTGCTGGTTATCATGTAGAAGAATGCGAATTGATCCATTCTTATCTCCTTGTACTAAGGTCAAGTCTAAGTGGATCAAAGAACTAACTCCACATAAAACCAGAGACACTGAAACTTATAGAGGAGAAAGTAGGAAAATCCTTGAAGATATGGGCACAGGGGGAAAATTCCTGAACAGAACAACAATGGCTTGGGCTGTAAGATCAAGAATTGACAAATGGGACCTCATAAAACTGCAAAGCTTCTGTAAGGCAAAGACACTGTCAATAAGACAAAAAAGACCACCAACAGATTGGGAAAGGATCTTTACCAATCCTAAATCTGATAGGGGACTAATATCATATATATATATATATATATATATATATATATATATATTTCTCAAGAAGATGGACTCCAGAAAATCAAATAATCCTACTAAAAAATGGGGTACAGAGCTAAACAAAAATTCTCAACTGAGGAATACTAAATGGCTAAGAAGCACCTGAAAAAAGTGTTCAACATCCTTAATCATCAAGGAAATGCATATCAAAACAACCCTGTGATTCCACCTCACACAAGTCAGAATGGCTAAGATCAAAAATTCAGGTGACAGCAGATGCTGGCAAGGATGTGGAGAAAGATGGACACTCCTCCATTAATGGTGTGATTGCAAGCTGATACAAACACTCTGGAAATCAGTCTGATGGTTCCTCAGAAGATTGGAAATAGTACTACTGGAAGATCCAGTAATTCCTCTCCTGGGTATATACCCAGAAGATGTTCTGTCTTGTAATAAGGACACATGCTCTAGTATGTTCATAGCAGCCTTATTTATAATAGCCAGAAGCTGGAAAGAACCCAGATGTCTCTCAACGGAGGAATGGATACAGGAAATGTGGTACATTTACACAATGGAGTACTACTCAGCAATTTAAAACAATGAATTTATTAAATTCTTAGGCAAATGGATGGATCTGGAGGATATCAACCTGAGTGAGGTAACCCAATCAGAAAAGAACACACATGATATGCACTCACTGAGTGGATATTAGCCCAGAAACTTAAACTACCCAAGATACAATTTGCAAAACACAAGAAACTCAAGAATAAGGAAGACCAAGGTGTGGATACTTTACTTTTTCTTAGAATGGGGAACAAAATGCCCATGGAAGGAGTTCAGTGCTGAGCCGGAAGGAAAGACCATCCAGAGATTGCCCCACCTGGGGATCCATCCCATATACAACATCTCTAAGTAAGTACCACTGACTGAGGATTGAGATCTTACAATAGTCCATGGGATTTGAGCTTTGTGTTTTAATACAGCTGGTAACCAGAATGACTCTGGGGAGAATGTCTTCAACCAGCTAGCACCTCCAAACAACCAAGTTAAAAGGATGGCCATTTCTGCTGTGTTACTAGGTTCTCTCCTTGGCATAGGGCTGGCTGGAGATGCTAGTATAGGGGTCTCAGCCCTACAAGGCCCTATGGATGGCAATATATACATAGGAGACGGAAAAGTTCATCACAGTGAGGGACCCTAAGAGCTTTTTCCAGTCTCACACCCTCCTTACAGCTTCCCCCTCCCACCTGGGGTCAAAATTAATCCAAGTTCCATTCTCCCCACCCAAAGAAACATTCTTGAGTTAAAAAAAAAAAAAAAGAAAAAGAAAAATTTCAGAATGTACTGACAATGTTACCTGACCCTCTGGAAAGTCCCAGGTAGAGTTCAAATGCAGGTCATGCTTGCTAGCCAATAGATTTAAAGGTCAATATGCTTAGCCAATAAGTTTGAACTGTAACCTTGCTGATGTAACCTGTGCCCCTAAAAAGTGTAAAAACTTCTTGTAATAGCCATTCAGGGTCACCTTCTAGTCTCTCACTTAAAGGGTCTGATTGAGGGTTGACCCCCATCGTGCCAGAAAATAAATCTCCTGCTTTTGCATCCATCTGCATCTTGGTGTCTCACGTGGGAACATCTATAAGTAAGTACCACTGACTGAGGATTGGGATCTTACAACAGTCCATGGGATTCTTTATCCTCCTTGGCAGAAGTAGTCTTACAGAACAGAAGAGGCCTAGACTTGCTGTCCCTATAGCAAGGACTCTGCGCAGTCTTAGATGAGGAATGTTATTTCTATGTTGACCACTCAGACATGGTCAAAGAATCCATGGCCTTAGTCAGAAAGAGACTACAAGACAGAAGAATATGTTATCTTTGACTTGTGGTCCCTGCATAATCAATACTTTAGTTTTAGTTAGGTTTGTTAAGGAACAAATTTATTCTCAACAATACCAGCCCATAGATATATCTCGAGGATTCAAGATGGCCCATTACTGAAAGGGGGAATGAGAAGGCTAGGCTGATTCCATGACAGACTTCAAATTGGCAGTTCAGAAAAGGCCCAAATCTCTGTTTCTAAAAACTGGGCAAGTCCAAGCAAATCAGTTATTAGGAAAACAAACAAACAAACAAACAAAAACACAGAGACTTCAGGCAGCTAATCAGAAACTGCCATGCCATATGACCTGAGGCAAGGACAATGGGGTCAGCAGCAGTTTCCAGCCCCTGGGCCTGGAAATGGTTATGGTGGAATGTCCCTAGAGATGGATTCAACAGATTAAGATAAAGAGCACCTACCCCAGAATTCCCTTAATATGCTTTAAATCTGGCCTGCGACCTCACATTGGGGTCTCTCTATTTTGATAATGGGAGATCGTTAAATGCTGGACTTCTGTAGAATAAAACACTCCTTGTGTTTACATACTGTTTGAGTCTGGGGTATCATTCTTCAGCAAATCATGGACCCTTACATCATCAGATATCATCTAAGGCCTACAGGAGAGATTCTTCCATCTTGTTGTGACCTTCCTCTCTGATATTTCTACCAGTGTATTTTTCTAATACACTGACTTTATGACTTTCTTTGTCCTTCTGCTATAAAACTCCATGGAACCCTTCCACACTGGAGCCTCTGCATTTCCTGGGCCATGGTCACTCAGATTTGGCTCTAAAATAAACTAGTTTATTCTCTTTGAGGCAAGAGATGTGGGTTTTGTACCAATGCCTGCTTCTGCCTCCTAAGTTCTGGGATTAATAACTTGAGCCACGACACCAGCCCTTCCTCTTTAATTTTTGAACTTGGAATCTCAGATCATCCCACACAAATCATTGCTTTGGTAGGAAGACTGAAGAAAATAAAACAGAATCAATGTTGCCATCTGCTCAACAGACACTCATGGCTCTATCTAATTCTACCTTCTCAGAGGCCCCACCAGATGCAAAAAGCTGACAAGATACAGAAATTAAAGTCCTAAGAGTGCCTGGGGTGTGTGTGTGTGTGTGTGTGTGTGTGTGTGTGTGTGTGTAAGCTGTTCTGATATACTAGCTTTTATTGTCCAACAGCCTTGGAAGCCTTATTGAGGCTGTGAATAGGGGAGAATTTTCAGTCAGCAGAAGTTGAAAGGTCAGAGGCCCATGGGGGAGTCAGGTAACAACAAAAGCCCTGTGAGCTGCTCATAAGGACACTTTTAGGGATTAGCAGTGACCTGGGGAGTTTGTGACCTTTTTAAAGACATTAAAAATCCAAATTAAAAATCACAAAAGAAAGCACTGTGCAGACAGGAAAACAGGGCAGGCTAAGTTGGGCCTGAGTGTGCTTACCCAGTCATTGTGATGCTCACTTCTGCTGTGATTCAATTAATGATGGCACTTCTCAGAAACAAGGCTATAGACAGGAAAATTAGGTTAGGGTTGACACGCTGACATATTATGTTCCCTGCTCCCGACAGAGGCTTTTATTTTGGGGATATTGAAAAATTCCATTGCCATTTGGGAGGAGTGACAATTGGGATCCTCCATAAATTACAGCGATCACCCTCTACACCATAGTTAGGATCACAAACACTGTACATGTCCTCAAGTGTCACATGTGAGAGCAGTGCTGAATAAAACATGTAGCTAGCACTCCTAAATAAATAAAAGCAGGCACTCTGCATAGGGAGACAAGGAAACTGCCACCCCTGACTCAGGCTAGCAGTTCTTCTCCCAGGATAAATAAATGTAAAAGTTCTAAACTGGAACAAACAGCCAAGAAGCTAGGCCAAAACCTGCTTTATTTTCATTGCAATTTTTTACTTTTTCTATGTTTTTGAGATAGAGTTTCATACTATAGTTCAAGTTAGCCTAGAACTATTTAGACCAGGATGGCCTTGAATTCAAGATGATCCACCTGCCTCAGCCTCTTCGTGCTGGAATTACAGATTTATGACACCAGACCTGTCTATTTTTGTGATAATAGATAATTTTAATGATAGATAATGTAATGAACCAAATATATTTTTAAAGCTTCTATTTTTTAGTTATGTGTATATGTGTTGGTATATGCATATGAGTGCTGTTTTTGCAGAGGTCAGAGGTTTTGAATCCCCCAGAATAGAGTTATAGGTTGTGCTTAGAGTTGAACTCAAACCCTGTGTAATTTCAATCCCTGCTCTTAACCACTGAGTCATCTCTCTGACCCAAGCATGATCTTGTCTTTACACCACATTTATTTGACGTATGGGGACAAAGTTGTCAAGTTGCATGTGTGGAAATTAGAAGACAACTTTTTTTTTCTTTATTTCTACTCTTTAATTTAGTGTACATAAGATATTCCCTGTAAAATTTTCAGCCATCTGCGAAGTTAGTATTTCCACTCTAGAGGACAACTTTTGGGAATCAATTCTGTCCTTCCACCACTTGGGACACAGGGACTTATATCAAGTTGGGTGATAAATACGTTTAGACACTGAGCTACCCCTTTTGTTCCTTGTTTTAAAAAAAATTGAAATTGGACATAGTACTACCGGAAGATCCAGCAATACCACTCCTGGGCATATACCCAGAAGATGGTCCAACTTGTAATAAGGACACATGCTCCACTATGTTCATAGCAGCCTTATTTATAATAGCTGGAAAGAACCCAGATGTCCCTCAACAGAGGAATGGATTCAGAAAATGTGAGCATTCAAAACTATCTCAAAATGCAAAAGGAAATCCTAACAGGATGTCTTAGTCAGGGTTTCTATTCCTGCACAAACATCATGACCAAAAAGCAAGTTGGGGAGGAAAGGGTTTATTCAGCTTACACTTCCATACTGTTGTTCGTCACCGAAGGAAGTCAGGACTGGAACTCAAGCAAGTCAAGAAACAGGAGCTGATGCAGTGGCCATGGAGGGATGTTGCATACTGGCTTGCTTCCCCTGGCTTGCTCAGCTTGCTCTCTTATAGAACCCAAGACTACCAGCCCAGGGATGGCACCACCCACAATGGACCCTCCCACCTTGGCCACTAATTGAAAAAAATGCCTTATAGCTGGATCTCATGGAGGCATTTCCTCACCTGAAGCTCCTTTCTCTGTGATAACTCCAGCTTGTGTCAATTTGACACATAAAACCAGCAAGTACACAGGGTATGGTGAATTATATCTGTAATTCCATCACTGGGCAGGTTGAGGCAAAAGGATTGCCAAAAATTCAAGGCTACCTGGACTATGTAGTGAGTTCTAGAACAGCCTAGGCTGCAAAGTGAAATTATGTTAAGAAAACAGAAGACAAAACAACAAAAAGCAATTATTTTACATACATTAAAGAAACTGAATAATAAAAAAAACTGATGGCAAAAATTTTCAAATCATAAACACTGAATTTACAAAATAATTAAAGTAATTCAAAGTTTTTTTCTCAAAAAAAAGAAAAACCCATGTTTTTATTGTGAACGAGTACTAAGACTGCATAAATGCTAAGTGCTTCATCAGCTAAGCAACATCCAGGCCCCTCTACAATGATTGCTATGGCTCGTTGTTTCTCCTGCTGTTAACAACGAATACCTTAGCTTGTTTTCTCTCTCTCTCTCTCTCTTTTTAATATTTGTTCATTTACTTATGTGAGTACACTGTTACTCTCCTCAGATACACCAGAAGAAGGAATCACATTCCATTACAGATGGTTGTAAGCTACCATGTAGTTGCTGGGAATTGAACTCAGGACCTCTAGAAGAGCAGTCAGTGTTCTTAATCCCTGACCCATCTCTCTAGGCCCTTAGCTTGTTTTCTTGATCAGACTTGCCATATTTTAAGTGGTTTTATTGTTGGCTAGCAGTTAATTTTTAAATTATTTTTATTAGCAAACTTCTCCCTGTTAATTTCTGCTATCTGTATTTTTCTTCTTTATGTCACCTCTATGACTTCTTAGCTTCTTAAGCTACACATTTTTGTTTGTTTGTTTGTTTGTTTGTTTGTAGAGTTTCTCTGTGCAATAGCCCTGACTGTCCTGAAACTCACTTTGTAGACCAGGCTGTCCTGGAACTCTTAGAGATCTGCCTCCTCTGCCTCTTGAGTGCTTTAAGTAATATCTTTAACTCACAAAATTTCAGCCTTTTTTCTTCACCACTACAAGCATTTAAGGCTATAAATNTTGAGTATGTATCCTGAGCTGCTCTCCAGATTTTGTTATCCATTTATGACAAATGTATCAAAATCCACTGACAGTCTGTATTCAAAAGAGTTAAGAACTAATATTTTCATGTGTAAGCAGATCCAGAGACTCAAATATAATGTCTCTCAAGCAGGAAAGTTTCTTAGTAATAGAAATATTTCTAAATATTCTCTGTGAAACTTTTTGAATTTCTTGTCTTTGACATAAAATATTCCATTAAGCTCCCATTCAGTTGATAATCTGTAGTGCCCCTGCTAGTTGGTTATAACTGACAATATGACAATATTTACCTCAGAAGAGAGCCTCGGTTGAAAAACTACTTCCATCAGGTTGGCCTGTGAACATGTGTAGGGAAGAAAACTTGTCTTATTAATAGATGTTGGAAGTCTCAGCCTATTGTGGGCTGCACTGTTCCCTAATCAGGGAATCTTGAACAATACAAGAAGAAATGGGATGAAAGCAAGCAAAGTTGCATTTATTCTTTCTTTGCTGTTAACTAAAGTTGTGATACTTTAAGTTTCTGCCTTGACTTCTCCACAGTAACAGACTACAACCTGGAATTGTAAGCCAAAATAAATTACTTCTACCTAATAAAGTATTCCTACCTAAGTTGTTTTTGTTTAGGCTATTTTATCACAGCAGAAGGATGAAAATTAGGATAATACTAATGGATATTTCATTATATTACAAAGATTACAGAGATCAATTATACACATTTTTATTTATTATCATTATGTATTTCAGATCATGGGCAAGTAGAAAAACTGAGGACAAGAATATCACCCTCTTTTGTTTTAACCCCACATCACCAACATGTGTTTAGGGTCCTAAGGAGCACTGTGGTGGTACTAGGGTTTCTAGTTCAACTGAAGCGCACTTCAATTTATCACAAGGGATGGTGAATGAGGTTTTGAATATTCAGTGCAACACTCTTAAGTGGGGAACTCACATTTTACCTCATGCCAGGTTGTTTAATCAATGGCTTTCACACAGTTACCCGGTTACCTACAGGGAGATTCCAGTAATACTTTAAGAAACCATCCCACTGTGAGCTCTTGCTGTGAAAGTATTTAAATAATTAAAAACATTCCACTATCAAAGGAGGCTCCTTCTGACTGTGGAATCCATAACTTCTGTAGATTTTTCCTTTCAAAACATGTAGATGAAAGAGATAGTTGTGTTTGTGTGGCACCAACAGTTCTTTCTTTCTTTCTTTCTTTCTTTCTTTCTTTCTTTCTTTCTTTCTTTCTTTCTTTCTTTCTTTCTTTTTCCTTCTGGCTCTGACCCCACTCACTCTGGCCCAAAGATTTATTTATTTATTATATGTAACTACACTGTAGCTATCTTCAGACACATCAGAAGAGGGCATCAGATCTCATTACAGATGGTTGTGAGCCACCATGTGGTTTCTGGGTTTGAACTCAGGACCTCCAGAAAAGCAATCAGTGCTCTTAACTACTGAGCCATCTCTCCAGCTGCTGCTGCTGCTGCTTCCTCTTCCTCTTCCTCTTCCTCCTCCTCCGTCTCCTCCTCCTCCTCCTCTTCAATGAGGCTAAACTTGGTTCAAAGCTTATGTGATAAGAATTTTAAAAAGCATAGATTAAGGGCTCAGTGTCTGATGGGATTGTTTCAACTGTACTTTTAGAAAGAATAAACGGTATAGGCTGTGGGAAATGTTTGTGGTTTCCACTTGGATCTGGATGACCTGTTTTTTAAAGAAAAAAACACACAGGAAGTCATTGGGAAGGAAGTCTCATCAGTGAGCTTCAGGCTCAAATCTCTGAAGATCAGTAAGAAGAGATACAGCATGCCTGAGCACACACACACACACACACACACACACACACACACACACACACACATACACACCAAGATCACCAGTCTTTCTCACTATGGAGAAAATACAGACAGTCTGTGAAGAGTTCTGGGATGGGACCCATCTGGAGAGGAAGGTCAAAAGAAGACATAACACCGAAATACCAAAAATGCCATCTCTGAGCCCCAGTGAAAATCTCTACAACACCAGTAGCTTCTGAGATCAAAGTATTGAAAATCACCTGCACAAGTCTAACTGTCTGAAGTCCTTCCAGAATGCAAGGGTCCTGCTGTGGCCATCCAAAGCAGTGGGAACCTTCTTTGTTAATGTTTTCTCTCTAGATTTTCCCCTACAGTGAAGACTTGATGATACAGAGAAAAGGAAATGCTGTCATGACAACAGAAAAGAAAAAAAAATTGTCTCTAGGAAGTCTAGAAAAGGAACTCTGACTTACATGACAAGTGATTCCTAAGGCACAGCAGAAGAATCAGCTTATGACATCCTTTGGGAGAGGAAGCCATTTGGCCAAGAGTTGTACTCTTGTATAGCAAACATATCACATCTGCGATTATATGGGGAGTGTTATCACTTCCTAAATTGATTTCCAAGTCTGGCTAATGTGAATATTTCTCCTGGTTCCAACACTCCTGAATAAGTTGAATAAATATGAAGATAAAATCTGATCCCCTCCCCCTGCCTTCAACCCCGTCCCTTCCAGGCCCCATTGACTCCATGACCTCAGATGCTGATAAGGTCCCAATTGCTGGGGAGGATGGGGAGGCTGACTTTCAGCCACATCGTAAGTGCCAGCGTCAGGATGCTAAAACTACTGCAGCACTTATTTCTTTCTGCACTGTGTCTTTTTCTACATGGATTTCAACATAAGGTTCCATAGGACACAGCTAATCAAAGGGTAGGGCAGGACACCATAGTACAGTAGCTAATTGTGAACATGGAAAAGCAGTCTCTGAACTCACGACCAGCACAAATGAACTCAAAATGGAAAGTGAAACAGACCCCAGGTGATTCTGACAGCAGCACAGGCTGAACTCTGTGACTTCCCATCAGCCTTGGGACTGCACACTAGTTAAAGCATTACTCACCAGCTATGCTGTCACTCAGTGTCTGTAAATACTGCCTGGATGGACGCCTTGCCTCAAAACCAAGACCTCAGTATGCTGTGAATTGCAGTTCTTACTGTACATGTGAAACTTTCTGTCCTTAAAAACACATAATGTCTCAGAAAAAAATGAAAACAAGACAAAACAAAACAAAACCCCGTAACATCTTAACTATGGAAATAAAAGACTTTCATATTTTCTTGCTGTCACTCCACAGTGTGTGTTAAATTAGCAACTCTTTGAATTGTGCTCTACAAAAGTGCTTGATTTTTTTTCAAGATTTATTTTTATTTTTAATTATGTATGTGTATATGAAAGTAGGGAAGCCAGAGGTGTTAGATCTTCTGAAGGTAGATTACAGGTGATTGTGGGTGCTAGGCACTGAATTTAGGTCATTTTAATTCTCATCACAACACAATCTAAAATCACCCGAGAAGAGAGTCTCAATTAGTAGTGTCATTTTTCACTCCAGCTAGACTTCAGACCTGAAGTTTTCCTGCTTTGCCCTTTAGTTTCCCAAGAGTCAGAATTACATTGTAAGCAACCAAACTTAGTTTCCAAGTTTTGCATTATTTTTCATTTACAGTTATTCATTTTTGGTGGGGGCACATCTATACCTTGGTACATGTGTCAAAGTACAACTTGAGGGAGTTGGTTCTTTCCTACCATGTCAAACTAGGGTCACCAGGCTTGGTGACATGGTGACATGCTCCTTTACCTGAGCTGGTGACATGACATCTTAGGGGCCACAAAGTTGTCTTTTGTTTCTTGCTCCTTTTTTTTTTCCCCTAAAGACAGGGTTTCCTGGAAATTACTGTGTGGCTAAGAATGACTTGAACTTCTGATCCTCCTGTCTCCATTTCCCAAGTACTGGGATTACAGGAGCATGCCACCACTTCTGGTTTATGAGATGACAGAGACCAACACCAACACTTAATGCATGCTAGGCAAGTAATCTAGCAGCTAATCTATACCCTCAGCCTGAGCGATTTATATAGCGGTGTGTGTGTGTGTGTGTGTGTTGACAATGTCTATGTAAGGATCTCTTCAGGTAAATGTGGAAATTAGAACAGAATTAGAACTTACTATATTTTCAGGGTCCTAGACATGCACTTGCTTCATGTAAAAAGACAATAGTTTTGAGATCATTTCAAGTAAGCACATTTATTGGAGATGTCAGGCAATCCACCCCCTTATATTGGATTGTACCCTATCCCCAGCACACTATCCATGCTTTTCTTGTGATAAGGTCCACAGGGACACATCTCAGCATTGATTTCTCTGCAGATCAACACCGACGCTATTCTGGCAGGGGAAAATAGCTAAATTTCTCATTTCAGCATATTCATTTGGCAGAAACACTGTATTTCCGTGCCAGTTCAAACAGAAAATAGAGAAGAGGGGCATATAATAAAGGGAAAGGGGCTAGAAGTGTGTTCCAAGTAATCAAGACATGGTATCAGCACTTCATTTCTTTTACCCCTAATACAGCACAGTCTCCCACACATTATTTGTGGTTGTAATGAAGAATATGCATCTTCTGATAACATAAAAGGGAAAAGCAAGCACTGAAATGAAGTGGAAAATGAGTTCTCTGCTCAGCACATACTCCAACAGAGTAGTCTGTCCATCTGTCTGTCTGTCTGTCTTTCTTTCTTTCTTCCTTTCTTTCTTTCTTTCTAAGAAAGGGTTTTCTTGACTCAGGCCAGTTTAAATGAATGATTCTTCTGTCTCAGCCTCCCAAGCTCTGGAACTTGTTGTGTACCACACACTCAATGGTAAAATGCTACATGGGTTTATAAAACTCATTCCTGGCAGCTTTTCTCAAGTATAAAAGCAGTTTTCAAAACTGTTTGTTTGGTTTTTTGGTTTGTTTGTTTGTTTGTTTGTTTGGTTGGTTGGTTGGTTGGTTTTCTTTTTGAGATAAGATTCCCATTTTTTTTTTTTCATGAGAAAGGCAATCTGCAGTAATGGAAGGATGGTATCTATCTACAGCAAGAGACTTGCCTCCCTCTGTACATTAAGCACCAAATATACCACAGAACAAAGTGGAAATGCAAGTAAAGAGATGTTGACAATACTGTGCAGTGGTGGGGCTGGGAGAAGGGGTGTTGGTATCACAGATTCCAGCTGGAATGAGTGTGATAGCAAGCTTAGCATTTGAATTTGTTACTTTTCTGTTGCTGTGATAAAATGCCATGACCAGAAGTAAGTAAGAAGAGGAAAGGTTTATCTTGGTGGAGGAGTCTTGGTGGCAGACAACTAAAGGAAGAAGATAAGTGTTCACATCTTTAGGCACCTGCAGGAAGCAGAAAGAGTGAGCTGGAAATGGGATAATGATATAAATGCTCAAAGCATGCCTCCAAGGACATACTCCTTCAGCAAGGCCATAATTACCAAAGCTGCCCATACAACACCAGCAACCAGGGATCAAATAGTCAAATGTCTGAGACTAAGGAAAATATCTCATGTTAACCACCACACCCCTGATCTACATTTCCAGGTCCACATTCATTTATACTTGGCTCTGAATAAACCACCACTTTTTAGGGGTAGGGAGGCAGTTTCATTGGTAGAATGCTTACTAGCATCAAAAGCCCAAGACTCAATTCCCAGTACCACATAAGCGAAGTGTGATGTGACATAACCCAACACTTAGGAGGACGATGGGAAGTTCACAATAATATTCAGCTATATAACTTCTAGGCCAGTATGGAACATGTGAGATCCTGCCTCAAAACAACACAACATTTTTTAATTTCCTTTAAAGCCAAATTGTCATTTTATGAGTATAAACACTAACAGTTCAGACCATTTCAGTCACATGCTTCGCCTGTCCTCTTGGAGAGAGAGAGGAGAGGAAGAAGAATTATTGGTGTTTGTAAAGTCCCTACTGTGTATCAACATTGTTAAGTGTTTTCTTGTCTCATTTAATCATTATATCAATTCTTATTATGAAGAAGATGCATTTAAACAGTCTGGCTTCCAATAACATGCTTACAGTAGCCCATGCCATGGCTTCCAATAACATGCCTAGGGTAGCCCAGCAAGTGGGAGAAGGGATCTGCACCTGATCACTCTGACTTCAAAACTCAGCTCCATACTACGTCTGTTTATGTATCATCAGTGTGAAACTGTGGTTTAATGAAACCACTTGGTATTAATTAAAGCAGAAATTGAAATGTTATCTGAAACACTTGAACTACTATTCTCTAAAGAATACACTAAATATTTGAAAGTGAGGCAAAGGTGTGTATTAATAAGATCAGGCATCCAAAAGACTTTCTACCATACGTTCCAAAGAGAAGAGAAAAGAGTTTAACTGCCCCCAATTTCTAGCCCTTACTCAGGCTAAGAGCCTCTCTCTACACATCTTCCTCTCCTTACACATCATATGATATAGCTCCATTCCATAAGTAGGATATAAGTGGTATTTATTGCGAACACTGACCACTACCAACAAGAGAATATATAAAACACAATTGGAAACAATTTTCTTTCCAGTTGTTTATAATAACCTCTAAGAAGCTTGAAATTACAATTTGTAAGTTGTATCCCATCCAGCCTTTTCTTTTTCTACTCCCACCCCCCCCATTTTTTTTCTTGCATATTACATGAAGCCAAGAACTTAGCCTTGAACACATTTCAATTCTCTGGCTCACCACCCCAACATGATTTGTAGTTAATTGTCTCAATCCTTAAATATTAGCACTTTGTCTTGTCTTCTCTGGTTTCCTGGACATGATTCATTCTCCATGGATATTTCATTGTTTATCTCAGTGAGCAAAATCTTTGTCTCCCAAACAAACGCTTTCCTTTTTCCTTATGCTATCTTCCCTCAACACCTTTTAAATAAAATGTGTTTACATTTTCTCTTCCTTCACAGGAAAAGACTCAAATGCTGAGATAATCCAAACTCATGGAATATATACAAGGTCACTGAAAACCTAGAAAAATCTGCATTGCACCTAAACACATAGCTAAAAAGAGACAACATTAAGTCAAGAAAGGATACACTGTGGGAGAATAGTTTGATGGGACACAAACAGTTTCATAGTGAACGTGCAGCTCTGGACTCTGTTCTCAGTACTGGAGAGAAATGTGAATGCTCTCTTTACCACCCAGTACAATGTGCACTTCTGTGCCTTCTATTCAAGGAAGTCTTAAAGGACAAGGTTATAGCCTAACTATTTCAGAGAGAACTATAAGGCCCAAGTGTGGAAGGGTGGATGGGCTGGCTTGAATTTCTCAGACAATACTCAGAATTATTAAACTGCACACTTTTTGCTATAAAGAATTTTGGAGAGACAGGCACACACCATTTTTTAATCTTGCCTGAAGGTCCTCAAACAAACTACAAATGACTATGACTACAGCAAACCAGTTATAGAAAGGGACCATAGAAGCCACTTACCATCAATGTGGCTTGTGAGCCTATGACCCTTACATCCTCATTCATGTTTTGAGTCTTTTATTTTATTTTTACTATTTATTCTCTGTGTATGTGTGCATGCACATGTGTGGAACTCAGGGGACAATTTGTGGGAGCTGGTACTTTCCTTTTCATCATGTAGGTTCCAAAGATCAGGAGATCAGGGTTGAGAGCAAATGCCTTTAACCACTGAGCCATCATAATGATCCTTTTATTTTTGAGAAAGGATTGTACTCTACAGCACAGCCTGGCCTGGAACTTACTCTATAGCCTAGACTGGTCTTGAACTTGGTACCCCAGACTCCAGGAAGTTGGGATTATAGGTGTAACCCACTGAGCCTGGTTTAAATAATGTCTTTGATTGCCCCATAAAGCCTTAATATTTATGAGAACTGGGAAAAAGAGGGTCTGCTTTCAGAGACAGAAGGAAAAACCACAGCATCTGTAAAGAATACAGATGTTAGCCTCCAGGGCTAGCCTCTTAAGCTTGCAGGTTATGCTAGACATAATGCTTAGCTATCTCTGGTCCTAAAGTTCCAGGATTTTGAGAGGAGTTTCAATGAATTCTTTGCTGGGTTCCACAACTCATACAGTCTTTACTCTTCCCTCTCCTCATTAACTTCTATGCCTAGTGCCTTCTCTGATGTACACTGATAGGACTCTGTGTGTTCTTGTTCCTGTCTCTGCCAAGACTATGTATCAATTCACTGGACCCATTTTTCCTCCATGAACCTATTGGGAGGCCTGTGCTATTTCAAAGGCTTTCCTAACTTTAAGATTCTCGAAAGACTACAGATATAGCCCAGTTGGAAGAGTGCTTGTCTAGAGCCCCAGCAATGCATAAACCCAGTGAGGTAGCACAGACCTCTACTTCCATAATGTGGGAGCTGAAGGTAGGAGGATCAGAAGTTGAGGGACAACCTTGGCTAGATTTTCAGTTCAAGGACAGCCTAGGATGTAAAAGATCCAAATAAATAAATAAATCTCTGATTTTAATTTTATTTGAGAATTAATTAATTAATTTTGTGACTGTGTTATTTATAGCAAATTCACAAAATTACTTGTAGACTGTTTTAAAGGCTGGTGTCTTCCACTGTAAATTAAAATAAAAATGTCCTGTAAGGCATTACTCTTAAGAAAGTTGTTCAGAACCTAGCTGATGTAATGGCACAAGCCAGCACAAGAGAGGCTGAGGCAGAAGAAACATGATTTCAATGCAAACTTGAGCTAGCTACATAACAAATAGCAAGATCATTCAGAAATAAATACATAAATGACCTGGGTGTGGTGGCTAATACATGCCATTCAAGTTCTCAAGAGGCTAAGGTAGAAGTATCACTGACTTTCAAGCCAACTTGGTATATATATATATATATAACAAATATAATATATTACAATGCATAAATTAATGAAAATATCAGAAAGCTGTTTGAATTTCAGTAGACTAACTATAAATTTTTTCTGTCTCTTCTGAAATAGGAAGGAATCCAAGATCCCTCCCTCTCACACAACCCTGGATTCTTTCATCCTTTTTGAAAAGTACAATGGCTCCAACCAATTATTGAAAGTGAAATTCCCTCTGTAACATGTGGTGCACATTACTGGGGTGGGACTGTGTGAACAGAGAAGGGGTAGGCTCCATAAATTTCTCCAAATAGATCATCACTATGAAAGAAAACTGAGGAACCTGTTAGCTCTTCCTCAGCTGGGAGCTTTGACCATGACATGAGTCTGTTTAAAACCTCCTTTGACTACCATAGGTCTGACATAGTAGACATTTATTGGTGTGTAACAAATATTTTGCAGGAGTCTGAATGAATGACTATTTCTGAATCATTCATTCATAACAGGTTTCTCATTTTTATAAATACCAACTCTCTTTAGATGACAGCAGTCAAGAATTTGAATAGTTGAGAAGACGTGTTTCAGAAAAAAACATGCATCTCTAACATCAGCCATCAACCTAGTTTCCTATGTTCTTTTTCCTAGCATCAGAACAATGTAGATGTTGCTA
Organism: Mus minutoides; assembly: GCA_902729485.2. Classification (NCBI taxonomy): domain Eukaryota; kingdom Metazoa; phylum Chordata; class Mammalia; order Rodentia; family Muridae; genus Mus; species Mus minutoides. The sequence goes on along the minus strand of LR753364.1, from coordinate 281,692 downwards.
ATGTTTTTTCGTTAGTGTCATGAGAAATCTCATCCAACCTTCTTTCAATGACCCAGGATTGACTAGAGATAATATAGTACAAACAATAAATCAGAATTCCAAACACTGATTACAAGTTTGTTTATAAAAACACATTTGTCAACATTGAGAACATTGATGACACAGCACTGAGAGGAAAGTTGGGAACTGATACCACATGCTCCAAAACGACTACTAATTGAATGTCATCAAGATTGTGGATGCTTATCAGGATATGGGAGCACATACCTTTAATTCAGAACTCTGGAGGCAGATGTCTGTGAGTTAAGGGTTCGATTGATCTACAAAGAGAGTTCTAGCCAATCAGTCCTATATAAGGTCTTGTCTCAAAAACAACAAAGATTGTAGATTGGGTTGAGATGCACTTCAATTGATAGAATGTTTGTCTAGCATACACAAAGTCCTAGGTGTGTATAAATTGCACCCCCCCCCCATAACTGAGTGTGGTGGCATATACCTGTAATCCCAGGACTTATATATGGAGGCAGAAAAATCAGGAATTCAAGGTAATCCTTGGTTACATAAAGAGGTCAAGGCTCTATATGTTGGGTACATGAAACCTGTCTCAGAATAATTTTTTTTTTAATTCTAAGCATGGGATGAAGAGATATTTCAGTGATTAACAACACTGGTTACTCTTACAGCATCTACATGATAGCTCACAACCATCTATAAGAGGAGCTGATGTCCTCTTCTAATGTGCAGATGTACATGCAGACAGAGCACCTATATATGTAAACTACATAAATAAATGAATCTTTTTGAAAATTACTAGGTGGGCTAGAGAGTTGGTTTGGTAGTTAAGAGCACTGACTGTTCTTCCAGAAGTCCTAAGTTCAATTTCCAGCAACCACATGGTGGCTCACAATCATCTATAAGGTGATCTGATGCCTTCTGGAATGCAGGTACACTTGCAAATAGAACACTCATGTACATGAAATAAATAAATATATTTTTAAAAACTTAGGAAAACAAAAAACAAAAAAACTCACTAGGTATGGTAGCATATTACCAATGTAATGCCATTAATCTGGAGGCTAAGCCAAGAGGATCATAAGTTCTAGATAAACCTGGGCTACATTGTGAACTCCAGGCTAGCCTGTAGAGATCCTACTAAAAAACAAACAGACAAACAAACAAACAAAAATCAGTTTAGCTTGGATTTTTTGTGAGACTCCTAAAAGTGGAAGTACAGTGCAGTACGCAATGCCTCTGAATCCTTTGCCTGCTCTTGGGACCCTTTTCGACCTACTGGGTTGCGTCATCCAACTTTGATATGAGAGTTTGTGCTTAATTTTTTTTTTCAACTTTTATTAGATATTTTCTTCATTTACATTTCAAGTGTTATCCAGAAAGTTCCCTATACCCTCTCCCCTCCCGGCCCTGCTCCCCTATCCATCTGCTCCCACTTCTTGGCCCTGTCATTCCCCTGTGTTGGGGCATATAAAGTCTGCATGACCAAGGGGCCTCTCTTCCCAATGATGGCCAACTAGGCCATCCTCTTCTATATATGCAGCTAGAGACATGAGCTCAGGGAGTACTAGTTAGTTCATGGTTATTCTTCCACCTAGAGGGTTGAAGACCCCTTCAGCTCCTTGGGTACTTTCTCTAGCTCCTTCTTCCTTGGGAACCCTGTGTTCCATCTATTAGCTGACTGTGAGCTTCCACCTCCATGTTTGCCAGGCATTGGTATATTTTCCTCCGAGACAGCTATATCCGGGCCCTTTCAGCACCATCTTGCTGGCATATGTTATAGTGTCTATGTTTGGTGGCTGATTGTGGGATGGATCCCTGGCAGCCACAGTCATTGGGTCCATCCTTTGGATTCAGCTTCACACATGATCTCTTTAACTCTTTCAATGTGTGCTTTGTTCTTAATTCTAGGAAGGGGTGACGTGTTCACATTTTGATCTTCCTTCTTCTTGAGTATCATGTGTTTAGTAAATTGTATCTTGGGTAGTCTAGGTTTCTGGGCTAATATCCACATATCAGTGAGTACANTTTAATAGCTGAGTAGTACTCCATTGTGTAAATATACCAAATTTTTTGTATCCATTCCTCTGTTGAGGGACATCTGGGTTCTTTCCAGTTTCTGGCTATTATGAATAAGGCTGCTATGAACATAGTGGAACATGTGTCCTTGTTACCAGATGGAATATCTTCTGGATATATGCCCAGTAGAGATATTGCAGGATCTTCCAGTAGTACTATGTCCAATTTTCTGAGGAACCGCCAGACTGATTTCCAGAGTGGTTGAACCAGCTTGCATTCCCACCAACAATGGAGGAGTGTTCCCCTTTCTCCACATCCATGCCAGCATCTGTTGTCACCTGAACTTTTGATCTTAGCCATTCTTACTGGTGATTACATCTTGTTATATACCCTATTTGGTTGATTTATTTGGTTGATTGGTTGGTTGGTTGGTTGGTTGGTCGGTCAGATTTGTTTTCTTGAGACAGGGTTTCTCTGTGTAGCCCTGGCTGTCCTGGAACTAATTCTGTAGACCAGGCTGGCCTCGAACTCAGAAATGTGCTTGCCTCTGCCTCCCAAGTGCTAGGATTAAAGGCATGTGCCACCACTGCCCAGCTGATTCCTGCTCTTTTCTGAAGGGAAATGGAAGAGCAGTAAATCTGGGGTAGAGAAGAGATAGGGTAGCACCTGGAAAGTCTGGAGAAAGAGGAGGCTAGAATTATGATGCATTATATAAGAAAAGAATAAATAAAAAGGAAAAAAAACTAAAATTCAACGGGATATGTGTAAAGTAGTTGAGAGGAGCCTATAAGTTCACCAGGCCAAAAGCTACCACTGCAAAGTATACTCCTCATGCATTTGCTGCTATTCCTGCCCTAGAGTATACCTGCATCCATTCATTCTGAGTTCAGAGTATAAGATTAATACTACACAGGTTAGGTACTTGAATGCATGCATACCAAAGTACACAGAGGAGAATTGTCAAGATTTTATTCTCTCCTTTCAACTTGCAACCTCCAGGAATGGAACTCAGGTCATTGGGTTAGATGCCAACCAAGTAGTTTTATAGTACTGATCTCACATTCAAGAGCATATCAGGCAAACCATATTAGTTTTGTTGATATACATTTGTATATCCAACTCAAACCATAAAATGTAAGTGTGGAAATGCCTAAGAAGGTTCTATAGAAAGTAGATGCCTCAAGGCATAAGAGCCTTGTCTCTTCCACATAATAGTCAGACCTGAAGGAAGATACTTAGATTTAGCATAAATAAAGGAATAAAAAAACTATCCCATTCCTTAGCTTAGTCCCTCTACTGGAAAATGCATTGTACAGATCAGAGATGGTACTGTTATTATATGAGGCTGAGGAGCTGGGTTTGGTGAAGCTCAGGTTGTAATCTCCGCTCCAGTTGTTTACCTCTGGAGACCATCCCTCAAAGATGCTTAGTCCTGGTGATTTAATGTCAAAAGTGGGTGTTTGTCTAAGGACTCCCTCAAGACATTATAGACCTGAAAATTCTATTATGTTCAAGTATAAACTTCGGACCAGGAGAGATGGCTCAGTGATTAAGAACACTGACTGCTTTTCTATAGATTCTGAGTTCAATTCCCGGCAAGTACATGATGGCTCACAACCATCTGTAGTGGAATCTAATGCCCTCCTCTGGTATGTCTAAGATAGCTACCGACATAAAATAAATAAATCTAAAACAAAACAAAAACAAACAAACAAACAAACAAGAATAAATTTCAATCATTCTTGGGTTTGTTTTTTATCATAAAATGAAAGATTGGGTCTTGAATTTGACTTTCTGGATAATTACTTGAAAAGAGATTTCATATGACCAGGGAATATTGGAGAGGGTGAGACAAAAGGAAAGGATGGGAGAAAGAGGGAGAGGAGACTAGAAGGGAGAAAGGGATAAGATAATACAACAGGTATCATAGATTGGGAAAGAATACCACCTGGAACTGAGGAAACAAGAACCCCATGCATGAGAAGGGGAGCATGACTTCATTAATACCTGCTCTGGCTGTGAATGAATCCTCAGACTTAGCACCTCCATTTATCTACCCACTAGCTCAACAGATGCCCCCCCCCCCCACTACACCTGATTACAGTGTAACCATTTGCTTTTTTACTTTGTCTAAGAGAAAAATGACCCTTATCTATTTTGGACACAGCAACTTTGATAAGTGAAAGAGCCCTTGGGGATAGTTAACACAGGCACGCTTACACTGAACTGTGAACAGTTTTCTGTTGAGGTCAGGTTCTTTCCACTGTTCCCAATTAGGATGCTGCCTTCTGAGACTCAGCTTCAAAGGTTGTATTTTCTCTTTGTGGTTGCCAGAGACCTTGTGCTGCTGTGACTATCTTTGGACAGTAGTTGATATGATCGTGTCTAGCCAGGTCCTCACAGGCAAAGTCTAGGACAGTCAAGATTGAATTCCTGGCTAAAGAAGGTTAATCATACCAATGTGTTCTTGCAAAAGCCAATAAATGAACTTGTTAAATCATTTTTGGAAGGTTCTGTAAGACTATTTCGGACAAATAATTTTGTTCTCTAGTTTTTCATGTTTCCTTAAGCACATATTCAGAGAAAGGAAATAACATAACATGCCAACATTGAATTCAGAAAATATGTCACTCTGAAGAATTTCTCAGAATATAAAGTAAAGAATGCTGGAGGCTCTAGAAGAATGGGATCAGAAACGCTAGAGAAAAGCAAGGATCTAGGCTTCTCTGCTGGGAATTTACAAGCCCAGAGGGGCTGGGGGCTCCCTGGAAGCATTCCATTTGTCTCTGAAGAAGCCAGAGAGCAGCACATCTCTCATTCCATCCTCTCTACTGCACTGGGATCCACTCAGGATCTTGCACATGCTAAGCAGGTGCTCTGCCACTAAACTATATCCTCATGTCTTTTTGTTTTTTCTTTCTTTTTTAAAGTCTTTTTTATGATGGTAAAATTTATAAACTCAAAACAATTATCCTAAACAATCTGTACAACTTATGGTACTAAATCCATTCTTTAAAAAAAATAATTTATGGGCTGGTGAGATAGCTCAGTGGGTAAGAACACTGACTGCTCTTCTGAAAGTCATGAGTTCAAACCCCAGCAACCACATGGTGGCTCACAACTACCCATAATGAAATCTGACACCCTCTTCTGGCTCATCTGAAGTTAGCTACAGTGTACTTATATATAATAAATAAATCTTTGAGCTGGAGCAAGCAGGGACTGAGCAAGTGGTCCGACCAGAGCAAGCAGGGTTGACCAGAGCAAGCAGAGGTCCTAAAAATTCAATTCCCAGCAACCACATGAAAGCTCCCAACCATCTATGCAGCTACAGTGTACTCTCATACATAAAATAAATAAGCAAAACTTTTTAAAAAAATGTAATTTATGATGGGTATGTGTATATGGTATATGAATACAACTTTGTGCATGTCACATGTGGGGTCTGGTGACAACTTTTGGGGATCTTGGAATTAAACCCAGATGATCAGATCTGTGCAGCCAGCACTTTTACCTACTGAGACACCTCACTGGCTTTTAAATGCTTTCTTAACACCAGGTATCTATCACTGGTACCCATTGCTAGGAATGTTAAAAATATCTAGAATCTACTTGAGGTTTGTGATACAGGTTTGGGATCACAGTACTTTGGAGGTTGTGGCAGAAAGATCAGGGGCTCTAGGATAGTCTTGGCTACAGAGTGAGTTCAAGACTAGCCTAGGCAATGTAAGACTCTGCATAAATAATAAATAAAATAAAGGTGGAGATGTAGTTCAGTTGGTAGATTGCTTGTCTAGCATACATGAAGCCCATGCACTACCCCAGTACCATGTAAACTAGATATTGTAATGTACATTTGTACATTAGACATTAAATTAGCCTTTGGAAAGATGAAAGCAGAAAGATCAGTGGTATAAGGTATTATCCTTAGCTATGTAACAAGTTCAAAGTTCACCCTGAGGTTCATCAGAACTCTTCTCAAAATAATAAAAGAAAAGAAAACTTAGAACTGGGTCACTAAATCTGGGAAATTAAATATGATGGAGTGGGGTAGAGGTGGATCCTGTATGTGTATAGAATACAAAATGTGTTAGAGTAAGCCGCCCGTGGCTTACCAATGAACCAGGTCCCCTGGAAGGTAAACTGGGGCTGAAAGAGACTAGAGGGGAGAGAGAGAAAAGACACCAAGACAAATCACTCTGTTCAAAGCATCTTAAAGTTTACTTAGACTCTTATATGAGGTTGGGCCCAACCCCCAGCCAGTCCATGCAGGCACCTGGATACAGCTGGCAGGCGCCTGGATGCAGCCTGAAGCGGCTGCACACTGTGGATTGTCTCCAGGTTGTCTCAGCAGGTAACAGGATCCGGAAAGCACAGCGGCAGTTGGCACAACAAAAGGAGCCAGCCTAGCTGAAGAGTTATGCCTTATGTGGCCTTGCCTCAGTGGTGACAGGGTCTGCTACAGCCTGAAGCAGGCTGCAGGGAGGGTACAAAAATGATCTTATGTCTTTTAACATAGTGTCTTCNAAGAAATTGAGCTGTTAGGGCTATGGGTATAAGTAGGCAAGTCTAGATGTTCAGTACAGAAAGAAGTCATAAAGGCTATCCAATCATCCCTATGTAGCATCTGTGGTGAGGCAGAAAGGGTAAACAAGCTAGCTGGATATGGAGGGTCATGCCTATAACCCCAACACTTGGGAGACTAGGCAGTAGGATTGCTTTGAGTTCAAGGACAGCCTGAACTACCTAGTGAGTTCAAGGCCATCCTGAGCCTGTGCCATATTTCTAGCCTTGTCTTCATAGAAGTTCTATGAAGGAGGCTTTATTATTCTACTTTTACCCTGGAGGAATGTGATGTCCAGAGAGGCTGACTTGCCAAAGGTCACACAAATAATCAATAGTGTAACTGGGATTTAGATTTGGGTGTACCTGTCTCCAAAGTCTTTTCTCTTCACCTCTCCCCAGATCTTCACTGAAGATCCAGTGATGGAACATGACTTACAGGTACAGCTTGTGGTAATAAGTATGTGTAGTCTGGGGCAGGAACTGCTGTTGAAAAGGTCATCTTAGGAACTTTGGGAAGGTCATGAAACATTTGCCCCTGTGGAAGGGAAAGGCTAATTAACATTTCTCATATCACAGGGCAGAAACCAACCTGTGGGTGGGGACACATTTTGAAGGATTGACTGTTGTCTACCTTCAGAAAAGGGAAGTCCTTGTCACCTCATTCCCTAAAGGCCAATCAGTTTAAAGAGTGCACTGTTCCACCAATCGTATTGTGCCTAGTTGCTAATGCTCTATTCTCCCCCTGGAAACCATATAAAAACTCACTGAACAGATGCTGGTAGTCCCCACCTCTCCTTTGGGCCTGAGACAACCCTAGTGCACTGGAACAATAAATTCCTCTTGCTTTTTGCATTGATCCCAGCTCCATGTGGTTCACTCAGGGGGTCCCCAGTAAGCTAAGGCTCCCTGGAGTCTTAAACTGTCAATCCAAAGAAGATGTTGCTAAACAAGGGGTATAATTTAATTTATGTTAACAGGATCTCATGTAATCAGCCTTGAACTGGATATGTACCCATAGATGACCTAATCCTCCAACCTCATATTTCCAAATATGGTGTGCAATGCCACACCCTGCTGAGAGATTTGTTCCTGACCATACTGAAAGGCAGGATCAGGGCAACAGTACAGACTTATTCAAATAGAAACTCTATTGACTGACAGCTAAGGAGAGATATTATAATTGTCTTGCAATCACTTTGAATGTGCTTCATCCACCTTTATGTCTGGCAAACATGGGAACACTGAGAACCACCTCTATAAGCCTCCAAGTGCTACATGAACCAAGTAAATCTTATCAAGTGACAGAAGATCCAGTATCTTCTCAAGAGTTGGTCTCCATAGAAGATTTCAACTAAATAAAAATGAGGACATAATTGCCCAAAGATATGGTTGAGGAGAAGGGTTTTATTGTAGGCAAAAAGAAATGTTTAGACAGAGGCATCTGGAAGGATCCAGACTAAACCAGGCCATGGGAATGGAGGGGATCATCAAAAGAGAAGGAGAAGGAAGAGATAGGACAAACAGACCAAGAGAGCATATGGCTGAAATGGAAGGTTTATATAGAAAAGAGAAACTGGGGGGAGGGAAGGGAAGCCTGTGTCCTTCCCCCAGTCTTGAGCAGGCTAAACAGACCTTAATTGTTTGCCACAGTTGGTCTTATGATGACTTCGTTTTCTGTTTTGCCACAACTGTAATTTCCTATGGGAGCAGACTGCCTGCTGAGCTTGCTCTGCAACATAATCCAGCTAAAACAAAGGATGGGTCTGTGGGTTTTCCCTATATAAACGCAGAGCTGAATATTAAACTTTGAGCCTTGATCAGAAACCTTTGTCTTAACTTTATTCTTCTCTCACCTGCCCATCCTTTTTCATTTCCAGCCTCCCTTTCAAGTACCCAGTTATCTGTGGCTACTGGACAGCTACAGAAGCCCTTAGACTGAAGAGGTTTAGGGGAGGAGGAGGGAGGAGAAATGCTGGGAGGAACAACAGGTACTGAGTGAGACAATTGTCCTGGGTTTCTTTGGGTCCTGACATCAATTAAATCAATCTTCCTTCTCTTAAGAAGGTGAGGAAATGAGATTGCAGTAGTTATGCATTCCTGAGGTAATACCTGCTTGGTATTTTTTCTTAAAAGCCAGTGTAGGGGCTGGAGAGATGGCTCAGTGGTTAAGAGCACTGACTGCTCTTCCAGAGGTCCTGAGTTCAATGTTCAATTCCCAGCAACCACATGGTGGCTCACAACCATCTATAATGGGATCTGATTCCCTCTTCTGGTGTGTCTGAAGAGAGTGAATATATATATATATATATATATATATATATATATATATATATATATATATATATATTTAAAGCCAGTGTAATTTCACTTTTTTGTTTGCTTGTTTGTTTGTTTGTTTGGTTGATTGGTTGGTTGATTGGTTGGTTGGTGTTTGGTTTCTTTAAGACAGAGTTTTTCTGTGTAGCCCTGGGCGTCCTGGAACTCTCTATAGACCAGGCTGGCCTCAAATTCAGAGATCCACCTGCTTCTGCCTTCCAAGTGCTCAGATTAAAATGATGCATCACTACCACCCTGAAAGTTGAGGTCTTGTTGAAATACAGTTGAAGTGAATAAAAAAAAAATTTCATAGGATTTTTAGCAACAAAAATGTTTTAAGATAAAATAATGTAAATAATGAAAGAAGAAAAGGTCTTTAGGGTGCTGAGAAGGTTAGAGAAATTTTCAGAGTTAAAAATTTCTTCAGGGCCAACAAGATGGCTCATTGGGTAAAAGTATTTGCCACCAAGCCTAACTGGAGCCCCATTCCTCCAATCCACACAGTGGAAGATAAAAACTGAAGCAAGTGGTCCTCTGATCCCTATATATGTGCCATGGCACTGCACACCCACATATATACAGCCATTCACATTAATACTAATAAAATGGTAAATATAATGAATCAATAAAATGTAATAAGAATTTTTAAATGTCCATTTATTTGGGTCTGGTGATTTAAAATAGTCCTTTAGTCAGTCGTGGTCATTGTTAGCTTACAGGTAATTCCATTAGGCTTCTCCCAGGGATCCAGCATCAGCTAACATCATCATCTACCACTGCCACTAGGTGGGCCAGGTGTTAGCTGCCTGTAAAAGGACTGCCTGCCACCCTATCTCTCTCTCTCTCTCACTCTCTCTCTCTCTTCCCATGTTTTCTCTCCTCTTCTCTTCTCTTCTCTTCTCTTCTCTTCTCTTCTCTTCTCTTCTCTTCTCTTCTCTTCTCTCCTCTCCTCTCCTCTTCTCTCTCTCTCTCTCTCTCTCTCTCTCTCTCTCTCTCTGTGTGTGTGTGTGTGTGCTTGTGTTCCTGGCTGGTCTCTCCTCACTTCTATTCTTCTCTGTGTTCTACCTCTTTTCTGCTCTCTTGTCTCTGCTCTAGTCTGTCTGCCTGACTCCATAGCCACCCAGTTGCCTCTAACTCTTCCTAGGTCCTCACTCCTCTCCCCTTCCCCCAGTAAACACCCTTTATACCAATCTGTCATATGGCATAATTTCTCAGGGGTCACCTTGGCATGGGTCTGCCAGGTATCCCCTCACCCCATTATATTTCATAACAGTATGGTGGCTTGTACCTTAATCCCCAGGTACTGGAAAGGGTGAGGCAGGAAGCTCTGCTTGTTGGAGGCCAACTTTGGATATATAGTGAGTTCCAGGCCAGCCTGGGCTGCAACATAAGACCCTACCTCAAAGAAAGGGGGAAAATTCAATGAGAAATCTTTCTCTTTTACTCTTTGTCTCTTTCATAAAAAATTTCTTTTTCCATACAGGGTCTCAGTGTATAGACCAAGCTGTCTTTCAACTCACAGAGATCTGCCTGTCTCTGCCTGCTTAGTGTTCTGGGATAAAAGGTATGTACTACCACATCTGGCACAGAATTTAAAAAAAAAGAAAGAAACTATGAATGTAGACTATGAGTACAAGTGGAAATAGGAGACATTGGATTACTGGTGTGTGATGCTCTCCATTGTGCTTGGCAGGTTTTCTTAGGGCTAGTGATGAAGTCAGCTGGAAGAAAACTTTGAACATTAGAAAAATTCTGTGCATATCTTTGAGGCTCAACAGGGCACTAATATTTTCAATATTACTCTTTCCAAAACTTTACTTGTATAGGCATTTTTACCTACATGCATGTCTATGTACCACAAGCATGCCAGATGCCCATGAAGACAAAAGAGGAGTCAGATACTCTAAAGCTGGAGTTATATGTGACTGCAAACTACCATGTGGGTGCTGAAATCTGAGTCTTTGGAATCTTTAAATCTGGGTCTTCTGGAAGAGTAGAGCTCTTAACCACTGGATCATCTCTCCATCCCAGTGTTACTCTTTTGAAAGAGAAAAGTCAGAGTTTTACAATGAAATAAATCAAATCTCAAAAGGGTTTAAGAATAAAAGATTAACAAAAATGATAAGATAAACAATCTATTTTGACCCAGGTATGGTGGCTCATATCATCACCCTACTATTAATCCCACCAGGTGGGAATAAGACCAGTACCACAATTTTTGAACCAAATTTGAAGCAAGCTTTATTCAATATTGGTCAGGACAATGGACACTGGCCCAAATCCATCTGTGATTTCCAGAGAAGGGTGCTGAATTACACTAGTCAGGTGTTTATAAAAGCAAACTCCACAATGTTCCATGCTTCCTGCCCTTTCCCAATCAGGATCAAGCATACATTTTGATACAATTCTTGTCTACATACCTCCCACCAAGTGTGATTAGGCACATCCTGTGCAGTTGAGCAACCAACCTTGTTTACAGAAGTAAAAACACTGACTTATTATCTTACATGAATAGCCCCCACAATTCCAGAAAGTTATCTGTTCTTGGGCAAGTAGGGTCTACTACTTGGTGAGGTTTACAGGCATTTTTATGTTATAAATCTCTTAAGTACAGAAATTAAAACTTAAACTTTATCCTTTTCATTATCATTCAGGAAGCTGAGAGAGGAGGATTGCCATGACTTTATGTAGCCAGACTGGGCCTGAAGTAAAACATGTCTCAGAAATAAGCAAACAACAACAACAAACAAACAAACAAACAAACAAAACCACATGCCTTATAGTTGTATCTCATAGAGAAATTTCCTCAATGGAGTCACCTTCCTCTCTGATGACTCTAGCTTGTGTGTCAAGTTGACATATAAAACCAGCCAGTACACTGTTGTTGTTGTTGCTGTTGTTATTGTTGTCGTTGTCATTATCACTGTGTGTTCTATGCCACACATGTGGCAGTCAGAGAACAATTTGCAGGAGTCAGTTCTCTCTTTATATCATGTAGGTTTCAGGGATAAAACTCAGGTTCTAGGCTTGGTGGGAAGTACATTTATTTACCTTCTGGGTCCTTCACTAAGCACGTCTGACTACCAATATTTGGGAGGAGTTTTCCAAAAACCAAACAATCATTTCCCCAGTATATACTAGCTATCTATCTTTTCATTCATTTCTGACTTTACCTCCAGGTGGTCAGTGACAGATCTCACAGGTTGATTTTAGTCCCAAAAGCGTATTCCCTAGTCAGATGCTACCTTTCAATTCCAGGTTGCAGCCCAAACTTCTGAATAGTACAGGCTATAAATCAGGGTTCTTATAGCCCTCTCCTTAACATAGTGATTTATAGAACTAAAGGAAACACTTTACTACAGTTTACCAGTAGTACAAGGGTATAGATAAGGTGCTAGATGGAAAATATGCACTGGGTTAAGCAAGTGGGGTGAGGTGCAGAGCAATGATGCCTTCTAAGAGTGTGCTCTCTAGAAAGTTCCATGGGTCAAGCCACTCAGAAACTTCCCAGACTATCTCTTTGAATTTTTAATGAATACTTCACTACATAGGCATGATTGATTAAGTATGTAGTTTCTTAATCTTTATTGGTCCTTTTTTGAAGGCTAAGAATTGGGTTGAAAGTCTCAGTTCTCATTAGGCCTCATTCTTCCTAGTGACCACTCCTAAGCCTGAAGCTATCTGGGAGAACCTAACTTATTGCAAAAATCACCTCATTAGCATGTAAGGACAATTATCTCTCTAGAGAGTTCAAGGATTTGAGAAACCCAGAAACAGATGAAAACTAGATAATGGTTTCATTGTCAGATGGCCAAAACAAGAAATTATCCCAGTCATCACTAAACAAAAATCAATATATGAGCATAAAATTCTGTTGAAAGGAAGTGAAGAATATATAAAAAACAACAGACAAAACTTAAACTGTCAAAACAAGATGTAATTCAGGTGAAATTAAATAACTAGAATAACAGATTCTCACCTACTCCAGGCTGGTCTCAAACTATGTAGCTGAGGATTGCCTTACACTTTCAATCCTTCTGCCTCTACCTCCTGGGTTTTTATTATTTCAGGTTTGTATCACTGTGCCAGGTTTACTGTATGCTGGGATGGAACCCAGGGCTTAGTATTCTACCAACTTAGCTACATCCTCACTCCCTATGAAAAATCTTTTTTAGGCTTAGAGAGATGTTCAGAGTTAAGAACACGGGCTACATCTCTGACTGCAAGCTGTATTACAGAGCAATGTGATAAAAACTGTATAGTGTTGGTACAGTGACAGGAAGGAAGATGGAATAGAACTGAAGAACCAGAAATGAACCCATATACCTATGTTCACTTGATCTTTGGCAAGGAACAAAAACCAACCAGTGGGGAAAAAAGACAGCATTTTCAACAAATGGTGTTGGTTAATCTGGAGGTTAACATGTAGAAGAATGCAAATTGATCCATTCTTATCTCCTTGTACAAAGCTCAAGTCCAAGTGGATCAAGGACCTCCATATAAAATTAGATACACTGAAACTAATAGAAGAGAAAGTGGTGAAGAGCCTGGAACAAACAGGCACAGGGGAAAAGTTCTTGAACAGAACACCAATGGCTTATGCTCCAACATCAACAATAGACAAATAGGACCTCACAAAATTGCAAAACTTCTTGTGTAAGGCAAAGGACACTGTCAAAAGGACAAAAAGGCAACCAACAGATTGGGAAAATATCTTTACCAATTCTACATCCAATAGAGGGCTAATATCCAATGTATACAGAGAACTCAAGAAGTTAGACTCCAGAGAATCAAACAACCCTATTAAAAATGGGGTACAGGGTTAAACAAAGAATTCTCAACTGAGAACTATCGATTGGCCGAGAAACACCTAGAGAAATGTTCAACATCCTTAGTCATCAGGGAAATTCAAATCCAAACAACCCTGAGATTCCACCTCACACCAATCAGAATGGTTAAGATTAAAATGTCAAGTGACAGCAGATGCTGGCAAGGATGTGGAGAAAGAGAAACACTTCTCTATTGTTGGTGGGATTTCAAACTGGTACAACCACTCTAGAAATCAGTTTGGCTGTTTCTAAGAAAATTGGACATAGTACTACCTGAGGATCCAGCTATACCACTCCTGGGCATATACCCACAAGATGCTCCAACATATAACAAGGACATATGCTCCACTATGTTCATAGCAGTTTTAGTTATAATAGTCAGAAACTGGAAAGAACCCAGATGTCCCTCAACAGAGGAATGGATACAGAAAATGTGCTACATTTACACAATGAAGTACTATTCAGCTATTAAAAACAATGAATTCATGAAATTCTTAGGCAAATGGATGGAACTAGAAAATATCATCCTGAGTGAGGTAACCCAGTCACAAAAGAACACACATGGTATGCACTCACTGAAAAGTGGATATTAACCCAAAAGCTCAGAATACCCAAGATACATTCCACAGACCACATGAAGCTCATGAAGAAGGAGGACCAAAGTGTGGATGCTTAAGTCCTTCTTAGAAGGGGGAACAAAAGTACTCACAATACTCATGGGAGGAAATATGGAGACAAAGTGTGGAGCAGAGACTGAAGGAAAGGTCATCCAGAGACTGCTCCACCTGGAGATCTATCTCATATAGTCACCAAATCCAGATACTATTGTGGATGCCCAAAAGTGCATGTTGACAAGAGTGTGATATAGCTGTCTCCTGAGAGGCTCTGCCAGAGTCTGACAAATACAGAGGTGGATGCTCGCAGCCAACAATTTGACTAAACACAGGTCCCTAAAGGAGGTGTTAGAAGCTGAAGAGGTTTGCAACCTCATAGGAAGAACAACAATATCAACCAACCAGAGCCCCAGAGCTCCCAGGGACTAAATCACCAACTAAAGAGATCACATGGAGGCACCCATGGCTCCAGTTGTAGCAGAGGATGGCCTTGTTGGGCATCAATTGGAGGAAAGGCCCTTGGTCCTGTGAAGGCTAGATGCCCCAGTAGGGGAATGCCAGGGCCAGGAGGTGGAAGTGGGTGGGTGGGTGGGTGGGTAGGGGAACACCCTCATAGAAGCATGGGGAGGAGGAATAGGTTAGGAGGATTTAGGGGGGAAACCAGAAATGGGAATAACATTTTAAATATAAATCTGCCCCAGTAAAGGGGAACGCCAGGGCCAAGATGTGGGAGCGGGTGGGTAGGGGAGCAGGGCCGGGAGGGGGGAGGGTATAGGGAACTTTCTGGATAACACTTGAAATGTAAATGAAGAAATTATCTAATAAATGTTGAAAAAAAAGCGGAAAAAAATCTAAAAAAAAGAAAAGAAAACATTGGTTACATTTTTCCCAGCACCCATGAGGTGGTTCATAATTGTCTGTGATTCCAGTTCCAAGTGATCCAATGCTCTCTTCTGAATTCCATAAGTAGTAGTCATGTGTATGGTGCACAGAGATACATACAGGCAAAACACCATACACATAAAATATTATTTCAATATTCCTAAAAGTAGCTTAAGGGAGATGGGTAAATGGCTCATTAGTTATGTGTGCACACTCCTCTTTCAGAAGACTCAAGTTCAGTTCCTAGCACTCATGTGGGGTAGTTCATAGGCAGAAAATAATACACATATAAAATACACATATAAAATAAAATTTATATGTTAAAAATGCCTTAGAATATTTAAACAGATAAAGAAATGAAAACTATGAAAGAATAAAACATTGTAAATAAAAATAGGTAAAACAAGTATAAGAGAATATGAAAAAGATTAAAAATCTCAAAAATAAATGAAATATTTAGTACAATTTTACAAAATTTGATAAAAGAAGAACAATATAGGTGGAAATGACAAATTGAAAATTACACTGAGAAACATACCCAGAATCTAATGCCGGGAGATAAAATTGGTCAAACAGGAACAACCATCAACTTAGAATTATGCACTTCTACAAAAGAGGACAGCAAATGTGATGGTTTGAATATGCTTGGCCAAGGGAGTGGAATTTGTTGGCCTTGTTGGAGTAGGTGTGGCCTTATTGGAGGAAGCATATCATTGTGCAAGTGAGCTTTGAGATCCTCTGCCTAGCCAAGTGGGAGCCAGTCTTTTCCTGTTTGCCTTTGAAACAAGATGTAGAACTCTCAGTTCCTCCAACACTAGGCTGAAATGCTTCCTGCCATAATAATAAAGGACTGAACCTCTGAAACTGTAAACCAGCCCCAGTGAAATGTTTGCTTTTATAACAGTTGGCTTGGTCATGGTGTCTGTTCATAGCAATGGACGCCCTAATTAAAACAGCAAACATCTGGCTTGTTTGCTTCTTTGTAGAAGCAAGACTCTATGGTAAGAAATTCTCTAAACTAGAATGGTAAGAAGTTCACTAAACAGAACAGGATTTCAGGCGCCAGACATCCCAATACAAAACCAATGTCTACTGCTAACCTTTACCCAAACAACAATAAAAAGTAAGAAAATTATAGGTGAGAAAGCATCTCATAAAACCCAGAAAAACAACACATAAAACCAAAATAAGTAAAAGGTATGACAGCTAAGACCAGGAACATAATGTAGAAACCAAATGGTCTAAAACTGCAGAGAAGAGCAATGTGTGTACTCTTTCTTTGAAATAATAAATCTATCAGATGTTAGACAGCATCAGGACAGGAGATCTGCATGTCCACTGACGAGATTGGTACTTTGTCTTAATTAAAATCAACCATTGAACTCCTTGCCAGTGAACCTGAGAAAACTAGATGAAAGAGAGAAGTTTAGAATGACCAAAATAGCAACTAGATATTTGCATCTGAAATTCAGTAAATTATAGGTAGGAAATCAAAGTAATGAGAAACAGATATTTATTGAGGCCTTGGAGCTGCAGCCCCATAGGTATAATATTTTTATTATTATTCAATTTTTGTTTGTAACACAAGGTCTGTGCACTCATACTAGGCAAGAATTCTACCAACAGAGCTACAACTGTGCCCTGGAATAGTCATTAAATGCAAGTAAGGCAGCTAAAGAGGAAGCAGAAAAGAAGAGTAATGAGCAGGGCATGGAGATGCACAGAGAGCCCATCACCCAGCAGATTGAAGGAGGAAGTTGGCCATGGT
Source organism: Mus minutoides (assembly GCA_902729485.2). NCBI lineage: Eukaryota > Metazoa > Chordata > Mammalia > Rodentia > Muridae > Mus > Mus minutoides. The sequence continues at coordinate 264,686 of LR753364.1, read as the reverse complement.
TACAAGGCAAAAATCCTTTCTTGAAAAGAGAGGGGGAGGGAACGAGGGAGGGAGAAGAGAGAAGAGGAGAGGAGAGGAGAGGAGAGGAGAGGAGAGGAGAGGAGAGGAGAGAAGAGAAGAGAAGAGAAGAGAAGAGAAGAGAAGAGAAGAGAAGAGAAGAGAAGAGAAGAGAAGAGAAGAGAAGAGAAGAGAAGAGAAGTTAAGTTGCAGGAGAGATAGATAAGCAGTAAAAAGTACTGGCTGTTCTAGAGAATTGAGTTGCTATTCTCAGCAACCCATAGCAGCTCACAACCTCTGTAACTCCAATTCTAGAGAATCCAATGCCTTTTCCCAATCTCAATGGATGCTGTATGGACATGGTGCACAGACATATATACAGGCAAAACACTCATACATAAAACAAACTTAAAAATAGAACAAATCAGCACTAGGGAGGCAGAGGTATGCGGATTTCTGAGTTCGAGGCCAGCCTGGTCTACAAAGTGAGTTCCAGGACAGCCAGGGCCACACAGAGAAACCCTGTCTTGAAAACAAAACAAAACAACAACATAAACAAAAGAACAAATCAAGAACAACAGAAACCTCTGAGAGTTAAGTGGTGAGAGTTAGTATTAGAATGAGAGCAGCATGGTGACCACATTAGAGGGAGCAGAGAACTGCCAGGGTTTCAAAGGCTCTAGGATGTCAAGGAAGGAATGCAGAGCTCTCGTGGATCTGGAACTCTGCCTATGGCAAATGGTCTTCTTGTAAGCAGAGTCAGTGACATCTTGTAGCAGTGTTTAAGTGCCACTGGTAGTAGGAAGGAAACAAGTCACAGAGAGAAGAACACACAAGTAGGGATGGCTGTGACAACCCACAGAAGTGGGGGTAGAAATACAGCTGGAAAAAGAACCTTGAAACCAGAAAAGAGACCTCTCCCTTTAAAAACAACAGGAAGCTCCAGGCCAGGTGATAGGGGCAGAGATTGATAAAGTGGAGTATGGGATTCCTGCTAGAGGAGGAAATGAGGTCAATGCTGAAAGAGGGAAGAGAACATTTAGCTTGAGTAATCTTTTCCCTTTCTACGTGGGATTGAAATACATCCCCAGATCTGTTTTCAAAAAAAAAAAAAAAGGTTGGGGGTGGAGGGGGTGGTAGCTGGAGAGATGGTTCATCAGTTAAGAGCACTTGCTGCTCTTCTGCTCCTAGTATCCACAAAGCAATTCCTGTCTGTGACTCTTGTTCTAGGGGATCTGATGCTTCTAGGCATGCACATGGTCCACATACATTTGACCAGACAAAACATCCATTCACATAAAATAAAAATAACTTCTTTAAAATAATAGCTCAGGGGGGTAAAGGCACTGGTAACCAAGCTTGACAACATGAGTTAGATTTCCAGGTCCATACCCATATGGTAGGAGAGGACTGCTTCCTGCAAGTTGTCCTCTGACCTCTATATTTGTTTCAGAACATTTGTTTTCTTTTCTTTGAAATTACTTTTATAATTTATGTATGTGCACATGTGTGTATGTCTGTGTGCATGTGTGTGTACATATACATACATGCCACAACACACATGTGAAGGTCAGAGAACAATTTGCAGGAGTTGGTTCTTTCCTCCATTGCATATATCCTAAGGATTGAACTCAGCCCAAAGTGGAAGGACAGAATCTTTTTTTCTCACAAAGGAAGTGAAAGATTTGTATGACAAGAAATTCAAGTCTCTGAAGAAAGAAATTGAGGAAGATCTCAGAAATGGAAGGATCTCCCATGCTCATGGATTGGCAGAATCAATATAGTAAAAATGGCTATCGTGCCTAAAGCTATCTACAGATTCAATGCAATCCCCATCAAAATTCCAAGTCAATTCTTCAAGGATCTAGAAAAGACAATTAGCAAGTTCATCTGGAATAACAAAAAACCTAGACTAGCGAAAATTCTTCTCAACAATAAAAGAACCTCTGGTGGAATCACCATGCCTGACCTCAAGCTGTACTACAGAGCAATCGTTATAAAAACTGCATGGTACTGGTACAGCAACAGACAGGTAGATCAATGGAATAGGATCGAAGACCCAGAAATGAATCCACACACCTATGGTCACCTGATCTTTGACAAGGGAGCTAAAACTANAGGTGGAAGAATAACATGAACTAACTAGTACCCCCTGAGCTCATGTCTCTAGCTGCATATATAGAAGAGGATGGCCTAGTTGGCCATCATTGGGAAGAGAGGCCCCTTGGTCATGCAGACTTTATATGCCCCAGTACAGGGGAACGCCAGGGCCAAGATGTGGGAGCGGGTGGGTAGGGGAGCAGGGCCGGGAGGGGGGCGAGTATAGGGAACTTTCTGGATAACACTTGAAATGTAAATGAAGAAATTATCTAATAAATGTTGGGGAAAAAAAAACACTACAGACTTTTCCCAGGAAGAGTTACACTACCAGCCCCTCCCAGCTTCCCCTTCTACCAGCCTTAAGCTCTGGGAGGTGACTGCTCCACCAGCCCCCTTCCAAGACCCTTGAATCTGTGGATAAAACACACATACATAGGTAATATCTTTATAATTTGCTTTCTAGGTACAATTTCTGGGTGCAGGTATCTCCTGCCTGAATAATTACGCCCTTACCAATTTGTTATCTCCATCTCTTCACCTGCTCTAAACTTAGTGGCTAGCCCCACCTAGCCTCTGCCAAACACCTTTAGCCACCCGCCTAAAGCAGAGGCCACTGGCCATTGCTCTACCCAAGACCTCACATGATTGCTGCATTCTTCTTCTTCCAAAGTATGGTAGAAATCCTCCCACACACATACCTTCCTTGCATCTCCTTTTCCTCCTGGGATCTATAAGTCCCATCTGTACCTTCCACCCAGCAATTGCCCCCTCCCCCCATCCCCCAGCTTTCTTTACTGACAAATCAAGAACCAATAGGGGAGCAAGACCTTAGTATCAGAACCTTATACATATCAAATGATTGGACAAAGATTATTAGATCAGATGATTGGTGCCTTTTGTAGTGAATTTTGACATTTGATTTAACATACAAGCATTCTCTGTTATACTTTAAATCCTCTCTGGGTACTTATAAACACCTAATATAAATACTATGTAAATAGTTATTATGCTATATTGTTTGGAAAGCTGAGAGGTAGTCTGTAGATATTCAATATAGCCATAGATGTTTGCTTTTCCTTTTTAATTTTTTGTTTAATTTTTAAAGATTTATTTTTATTTTATGTCTGTATGAGTGCTTTGCTCACATGTATGTCTGTGCACCACATGCATTCCTGGTGCCTTTAGAGGTCAGAAGAAGGTGTCAAATCTACTAGAGCTGGAGTTGTGGATGGTTGTAAGCCACCATGTGGGTGCTAGAAATCAAACCCGAGTCCTCTACAAGAACAACAAATGTGCAGTGGATTACACTGAGCCATCGATTTAACACTTACTTTCTATTTTTTGAAAAATGTTGACCAATGCTGACAATGTACCTCAGTGATAGAACTACCTGGCATACGAGGACCCTAGGTTTGGGTTGAAAAAAAGAAAATAAAATTAGAAGATTGCTGTGAGTTTAAAATCAGCCTTGGTTACAGGTCCTGTCTCAACAACAACAACCACTACAAAATAAACAAAAGCAAGGATAGATAGGGATGTAGCCCAGTTGGTAGTGTTTGTTGCCAAAAATTCTGAAAATAGCCATAGATTAGAGCCCCAGCACTACATAAATCAGATATAGTCTCTCTCTCTCTCTCTCCCTCTCTCTCTCTCTCTCTCTCTCTCTCTCTCTCTCTCTCTCACACACACACACACACACACACACACACACACACACACACACCCCTGTATATCCTTAAAACCCAGATGTACAAGTAAAAGGATCAGAGGTGGTGGTGGTGGTGGTGGTGGTTTTTCAAAAGAGGATCAGAAATTTAAGGTCACCCTCAATTATATAATGAGTTTGGGGTCAGGTCAGCCTGAAGTACATGAGATCATGTCTTAGGAGAAAAAAGAAGAAACAAAAAATTTTGATTCTAGGTTGGTGAACTCTTTAGCGGTAGAGCCCTCGGATACAAAGGACTGACTGACTACATAGTCCAAAACATGTCTGGACTTCCAATGATCACATTTTCTGTGTGCTTATTCTGAATTCATACAGTGCTTATCTGGTTTTCATGTTGGAGTTTTTGATCTACAAAAGGTCTTGAAAGGTCACCCAAATATGGAGTTGTAGGTGAGAGTACTTATGCCTAGCCTTGAGAAGCCAGCCCTGCAGGGGAGAGCTACTTCAGAGGGCAGGGCCCAAAGACAAATGCTACTGAATACCAGATTGTGACTTTGTTCTAGTTGACCTGCTTCATGTCCACAGGACAAATGAATGACAAAACAAAATGGGAAGGGAAGTCAATGTAAATCCTTCCACATCCTTGTTACTGCAAAGACACATACTAAAAGAATATCCAAACTCTATAAGCCTGGTATGCGTCCATCGTTAGCCTGCAGTGTCCAAGTGTGATACAGCTCATAGGAAAACAACCATGAATATTTTGGGGCTACAACAGACTTTCTTACTGTCTACACTGTGAATCCCCTGTCATAGGACAAAGTTGTGGTCAGAGATAGTAAAGGAGACGCCTGCATTTCCAACCTAACTACCTTAAGGGCCCATGTCTGTTTTCACTGGCCCATGCCTTCCATTGACTTAACAAAGGCTCTCACACCAGTCCTAAAAGCTGTAAGTAGTCCTGCGATGTCCTAGAAAAGCTATTTCACGTGGTTCCTCATGTACAATAAAGTACAGGCCGTTCTCCACATCTACAGTACCTATCTCTATGGGGTAAACCAGCCACAGAGCAAACGTGTTCAGAAAAAGATTTCCAGAAATCAAAACTTGAGTTTGCCATGAAGAATATCAAATTTGTAGGAATGAAGTGATGTACAGGAATCATAAATAAGACAGACTTTAAAACAGGGGAGGGTTTGGAATGTAGTTTAGTTGCTAGATAGTTTGCTTAGCTTGTATGCACAAAACCCTGAATTTGAACTCCAGAAAACACATAAATCTATTAGTCACAGTGGTATACATTTGTAATGCCAGCACTCAAGAGGCAGAAGCAAGAACATCATTCTGAAACTTCATAGTCCTTGACTACTGTGGTGGTTTGAATGAGAAATGTTCAAGTATTTGTGTCCCCCATAGGCCAGATACCCTTGGTCCTCAATGGTTTGGGGAGAATCTGGAACTCTTAGGAGCCTTGCTGAAGTGGGTAAGTCATTAGGGGTGAGCTTTGCAAAGTTCAGTCCCTGTGCTTCCTGCATGTGGATGGAGGTTTAAGCTCTCTCTCAATTTCCTACTCTGGTCATTGTGAGGAGCAGGTGTGGCGACCATTCCAAGATGGCGCCCGGGAAGGTTGCTAAGCCTTTTGACTAACACCTGACTTCCATAAACACCCCTGCATAGTCACGCCCACAGTCTTGTACTGCACAGAAGCGTCGCACGCAAGATCAGGCCAGCTGACGTTGAGCACATCAAAGCTATGGCAAGCACCTGCGTGGCAGGCTCTGAGTGGTGAAGGCACAGAGATTTAAGGGTGGTCAGAGAGAGGCTCGGGGCCATTTGGAAGAAGTCAAGGATCCTGAGTAAACTGCTTTGAGAAGAACTCCGTGTCTCATCGCTCCTTTCTGCGGGTCGGATCAGGTAGGGACAGGCCATCTGCTGCCATTCTTTCTGCTACGTATAGACTCCCACTCTGGAACTGTAAGCCAAAAGAAATCTTTCTTCTATAAGATGCTTTTGGTCATGGTGTTTATTACAGCAATAGAAAGTAACTAATAAAACTACATAGTAAATGTATATGGCCCACCTATCCAAATGAGACTTATATAAAAAAAAATAAACAAAATCCAGAACGATAGAGAGAGAAACAAAGGAACAAGGAACAAGGGAAGATAAATGTTAACAGTGCACTCATATAATGCAGAGGCAGGGGGATTGCAAATTCAAGGACAGATTGGTGTACATAGTAAGGTCCTGTGCCAAACAAACCAACCAACAGGGGTTGTCAGTGGTCATAAAAATCCTCAAAGCCAGTCTTCCCCAGATATCCAGGAGTGATTTAACTGGCTTTTAAGACAAGCAGTGAGCTGTCCTTCAAGCTTGCTTTCTCAAGTTTGTTTTAAAACCAAAGAAATTGAAGTGTTAATTGGCCCAGAAGAAAAAGAAAAGAAAAAAGAAAGAAAGAAAGGAAGGAAGGAAGGAAGGAAGGAAGAAAGAAAGAAAGAAAGAAAGAAAGAAAGAAAGAAAGAAAGAAAGAAAGAAAGGGAAAGAAAAGAAAAGAAAAGAAAACCACCAGCTTCCAAAGACCCGGAGACAATCTCTTTCTTTATCCAAAAAGTCTCTTACACAGTTCCCATGCATAGTCACATCTCAGAGTTTGGAGACAGCACCTGTTATCCATGCCAACCCTCTTGGTACCTTTGCAATAGCTGTCACATTTTAGTAAGCTTGCTTGACGATACATTGACCGTGACTATACATCATGCCAATGTTCATCTTTGTCACATATGAAAGAGAATATGGAATGACTTAGATGGCCAAACTTCAGAAAGTAATACCCTTTCCAGAAAGAGAGCTTTGTGTTCCTGCCATTCCCAAAGGTTTGATCTTTAGAGAGGAAAACATCATCTAGTTAAGATCAAAATAGACCCTCTCAGTGACGCACAATGAGATTTCTCAAGGTGTATTCCATACATTTGGTTTTCTCTGCTATGAGGAATCTGGGCATTTTTCTCTTGTCCTTAACCTTCCTTTCTGCTACATTGTTTTTTTTTTAATTGAATGCTAATTGCTAGAAGCTATTATTAGGAAGATAAAGGTAGGGAGCTGGGTGTGGTAGCACCTATCTGTAATCTCAAATGGAGATCAACATGAGATGTTTGGAGTTCAAGGCTACCTTTGGTTACATTGAAAAAAACAGGACAGCCAAGGTTATCCAGGAAGATCTTGTCTTAAATAAATCAAAACTAAACTCAAAAACTTAAAAAAGAAGAAGGAGGAGGAGGAGGAGAAGAGGAGGAAGAGGAGGAGGAAGAGGAAGAGGAGGAGGAAAAGGAGGAAGAAGAGGAGGAGGAGGAGGAAGAGGAGGAGGAGGAAGAAGAAGAGGAGGAAGAGGAGGAGGAGGAGGAAGAAGAAGAGGAGGAAGAGGAGGAGGAGAAGAAGAAGACAGGTTGACCCTTTGAAAAAAATTTGTCAGCTGTAATGCTTCACAAATACAGTGAGCATGGGGATTATCTGGGGAGTGACACAAAACAGAACACATGATTTTCCTGAGAGGTTAGAGACTGGATGTAAGACACAGGCATCTGAATTTTATTTCCTGAGTGCTGGGGTCCAAGCCCAGGACCTTGGACACACAGGGTGCTTCACCAATGAGCCCTATCCCTAGCTTTGCAAGGCCAGTATAAGGGAGGCTTCCATGAGCCCATTCCTCAGCCCAGCAATATCAAGAGAGAGTAACCACTTGTGTGTGTGTGTGTGTGTGTGTGTGTGTGTGTGTGTGTGTGTGTGTGTGTGTGTGCACCTATATGTTAGTGCCCTTGCCTCTGTGTGTGCTTGTGGAAGTCACAAGCGAACATCAAATATTCTTTATCTTTCTCCACCTATTTTTTAAGATAGGGTGTCTTGCTGAACCTGAACCTTGTTATTTCAGGTGACCATGTTAGCTTATGGGTGCTTCCACTTGTCTCCTCCCAGGGACCCAACAACAGCTTACATCATCACCTGCCACCACCACCAGGTAGGCATGTGTGGGCTACTTATAAAATGACTGCCAGCCACCCCAGCTATCTCTCTCTCTGTTCCTATGTTTTCTCTATTCCCAGCATTCTCTCTTTTCTCCTTTCTTTCTTGGCACCTGCCTCTCCTTCTATGTCCTCACAGCTCTATCCCACTACCATCGCCCCAACCCCATCTGTCTGCCTGTCTGCATGTCCACTGTCTGCTTCTACCCCTTTTCCAGGTCCTTAATCTTCTCCCTTCCCCCAATAAGCTCACTTTATACAGGACCTTGCAAAAAAAAGGGGGCATACCTTGGCATGAGCCCACCAGGTACCCCCTTGAAACATTATATTTCATTAACAGACTGGCTAGCCAATGTGTCTCCACAGTACTAAGATCTGCCTGTTTCTATTCTACCCCTGTGATGGTTTGTATATGCTTGGCCCAGGGAATGGCACTATTAGGACATGTAGCCTTGTTGGAGTAGGTATGTCACTGTGGACATAGGCTTTAATACCCTCGTCCTAGCTTCCAGGAAGCCAGTATTCTGCTAACAGCCCTCAGATGAAGATGTAGAACTCTCAGCTCTGCTTGCACCATGCCTACCTGGATGCAGCCACATTCCTGCCCTTGATGATAGTGAACTGAACCTTTGAACCATCCCCAATTAAATGTTGTCCTTATAAGAGTTACCTTGGCCATGGGTCTGTTCACAGCAGTAAAACCCCAACTAAGACAACCCCTAAGACCCCAAGCTCTGTTTACAAAACATGTTCCTCATCTGGCCTTTATGTGGATGTTGGGGTCTGAACCCAAGTCCTCTTTCTTCTGCAGCAATCATTTTACCCACTGAACCATCTCACAAGCCCCTCTCAATGTTCCTTTGAATCTTCCCCATCCTGTAGGACCTAGTTCCAAGGATAACTTCCACTTTGCATCAGATGATGGATGTTATTTAGCATTCTGTTAAAAAAAAAAACAGATAAACCGTTATCCATTTTATATCATTCTCCACACTCTATGTTTGCCTCTCTCAGAACAGTGACCACCTTCTATTATGTGTCTTGTCCTGTAGATTCTTTCTAGAATGCCCTATTTAACCTTCCAGATTTCTAGATGTGGCTATTCTATGTGATCCAAATTTGGCTCTCTACAGCACATAACTATGTATCTTGAGTATATTAGTAGTAATCATATAAGCTGTGTTTGCTGAACAAAGGAGTCTTTTTAAAAAAATTTCAAGCACAGTGCTAACATGATGGAGAAAGGCTGTTCTGGGAGGTGGAATGCTAGTCTCAAAGCACCATATATGGGAATGTCTGGGGAGACCTAAACTGCCTAGCTGAAACAGGGGGAGAAATAAGAAGAAAAGAGAAATGGGTGGTGAATGGGAGGTGATGGGAACCATAACGGTCGCTGGACCACTCTGACTGTCAGCTGGAAGGGAAGCGCAGACTGTCAGAGTTGGAGAGATGGATATGATCCCTGCAGCACACTCTCCTCCAGAATTCTATGCTGCTCCCTGGGTCTGAGGTCTCAGCTTCTCTCATATAGATGTTCCTTCAGTGAGCTCTTCTGAGTCTCTTCAGAGTCTGCAGGCTCAGCCCCACAGTAAGCTGGGGAGACGCAGTATTCTGTTTTCTGGTTTCTTATCTGCCCATTTGTGGAGGCTGAAAAGGGGGTACATGGGTGGGCATAGGGAGACCATTTGTAGGATTACTGCTGCAATCCACATGTGCTGTGGTGGTCCTTTTGTGTGGTAGAAGGGCTAAGAAGATAAGAAGTGAAGTTTGAGATAACTATGTATTTACAGACAGGCTCTTGCTATACAGCTACATACAGCTAGTCTCAGATTTACTCTTATAGCCCGGGCTGCCTTGAACTCTAAAACTTTCTGCTGAAATTGTGGGAGTGAAACACCAGACACAGAAACTTGAGATACACTTTAAAGGTAGAAGCAGAGCCAGGTGGAGACGTGATGCCTGAAGGAAATGGAGGAATCAAGGCTGACTGGGCTTTTACAGCTGTAAAAAAGGAAATAGAAGCATAGGGTAAGGTGAGCTCTAGATGAAAGGATGCCTCCTCTAGGGCCCAGAGGGCAGCATGATTGCAGAGTTTGTCTGCTGTTTCTGGGTGAAAGGTTGTGAACATCCATCCTACAGACCCTGCTACCCACCCTCTCTGAGGACTTCACACCACTGTCAGCTGCATGCTCCAATCCTTTCTAACCACACTGCTCTTTTCTATGCTTTCCCTTCTCTCCCTGAGCCCCCTGAGTTCTCAGACCCAGTTCTCAGCTTCTCTTTGCTCCAGAACTCTTGACAAGAGAAATTGTGGTCAGCTGACATCCTGTGGGGATGGCGTGGGTTGTTTGCAGTTAGTCATTTTGCTCAAAGAAAAAAACAAAGGGGAAGAAGTTAGATTCAGGGATCTCTTTCCTTTCCACTCTATCCTATTTTTTCTCTCTTCCATCTAGTGTTAGAAGTTGGAAAGGGTGGAGAATGGTATAAGAAAGAAGAGCCCACCAAGTAGAAAAGACAAGCTACAACACCCTCTCGATCTATACTTTTCAAAATATGGGTAGACATCATATAGGGCTATATATTACTGAAGTTTAGAGACGGTAAGCATTCTTTCTTGTGTCAGTTTTGTGGGGGCGGGGTAGGTGAATATGTGCCAAGGCACTTATTTTTTCTTTTATTGAATGTTTTTTCTTTACATTTAAAATGTTATTTCCCCTTCCTAAGTCCCGCTATCCTATCCCTCCTCCCCCTGCTTCTATGAGGGTGTTCACCTATCCACCCACCCACTCCTGCCTCCTGGCCCTGGCATTCCCCTACACTGGGGCATCTAGCCTTCACAAGGCCAAGGGCCTTTTTTCCAATTGATGCCCAACAAGGCCATCCTCTGCTACATATACAACTGGAGCCATGGGTGCCTCCATGTGATCTCTTTGGTTGGTGATTTAGTCCCTGGGAGCTCTGGGGCTCTGGTTGATTGATATTGTTGTTCTTCCTATGAGGTTGCAAACCTCTTCAGCTTCTAACTCCTCCTTTAGGGACCTTGTGTTTAGTCAAATGGTTGGCTGCGAGCATCCATCTCTGTATTTGTCAGACTCTGGCAGAGCCTCTCAGGAGACAGCTATATCACACTCTTGTCAACATGCACTTTTGGGCATCCACAATAGTATCTGGATTTGGTGACTATATGAGATAGATCTCCAGGTGGGGCAGTCTCTGGATGACCTTTCCTTCAGTCTCTGCTCCACACTTTGTCTCTATATTTCCTCCCATGAGTATTTTGTTCCCCCTTCTAAGAAGCACTGAAGCACCCACACTTTGGTCTTCCTTCTTCATGAGCTTCATGTGTTCTGTGAATTGTATCTTGGGTATTCTGAGCTTTTGGGTTAATATCCACTTTTCAGTGAGTGCATAGCATGTGTGTTATTTTGTGATTGGGTTACCTCACTCAGGATGATATTTTGTAGTTTCATCCATTTGCCCAAGAATTTCATGAAGTCATTGTTTTTTGTTTGTTTGGTTGGTTTGGTTTTTTGTTTTGTTTTTGTTTTGTTTTGTTTTCTGAGACAGGGTTTCTCTGTATGGCCCTGGCTGTCCTGGAACTCACTTTGTATATCGGGCTGTACTCAAACTCAGAAATCTATCTGCCGCTGCCTCCCAAGTGTTGGGATAAAGGTGTGTGTCACCACGCCTGGCATGAATTCATTGTTTTAATAGCTGAATAGTACTCCATTGTATAAATGTACCACATTTTCTGTATCCATTTCTCTGTTGAGGGACATCTGGGTTCTTTACAGCTTCTGACTATTATAAATAAGGCTGCTATGAACATAGTGGAGTATGTGTCCTTGTTATATGTTGGAGCATCTTCTGGGTATATGCCCAGGAGTGGTATAGCTGGGTCCTCAGGTAGTACTATGTCCAATTTTCTGAGGAACTGCCAAACTGATTTCCAGAGTGGTTGTACCAGCTTGCAATCCCACCAACAATAGAGGAGTGTTCCTCTTTCTCCACACCCTTGCCTGCATCTGCTGTCACTTGAGATTTTGATCTTAACCATTCTGACTGGTGTGAGGTAGAATCTCAGGGTTGTTTGAATTTGAATTTCCCTCATGACTAAGGATGTTGAACATTTATTTAGGTGTTTCTTGGCCAATCAATAGTCCTCAGTTGAGAGTTCTTTGTTTAACTCTGTATCCCAGTTTTAATAGGGTTGTTTGATTCTCTGGAGTCTAACTTCTTGAGTTCTCTGTATACATTGGATATTAGCCCTCTATTGGATGTAGGATTAGTAGAGGTCTTTTCCCAATCTGTTGGTTGCCTTTTTGTCCTTTTGACAGTGTCCTTTGCTTTACAGAAGAAGTTTTGCAATTTTGTGAGGTCCTATTTGTCTATTGTTGATGTTGGAGCATAAGCCATTGGTGTTCTGTTCAAGAACTTTTCCCCTGTGCCTGTTTGTTCCAGGCTCTTCCCCGCTTTCTCTTCTATTAGTTTCAGTGTATCTGATTTTATATGGAGGTCCTTGATCCACTTGGACTTAAGCTTTGTACAGGGAGATAAGAATGGATCAATTTGCATTCGTCAACATACTGACCTCCAGTTGAACCAGCAACATTTGTTGAAAATGCTGTCTTTTTCCCACTGGATAGTTTAACTCCTTTGTCAAAGATTAAGTGACCCTAGGTTTGTGGATTCATTTCTGGGTCTTTAATTCTATTCCATTCATCTACCTGCCAGTCATTGTACCAATACCGTGCAGTTTTTAATCACTTTGTTCTGCAGTACAGCTTGAGGTCAGGGATGGTGATTCCCCCAGAATTTCTTCTACTGTTGAGAATACTTTTCTATTTCCTGGGTTTTTGTTATTCCAAATGCATCTGAGAATTGCTCTTTCTAAAGTTATGAAGAATTGAGTTGGAATTTTGATGGTGATTGCATTGAATCTGTAGACTGCTTTTGACAATATGGCCATTTTTACTATATTAATCCTGCCAATCTATGAGCATGTTAGATCTTTCAATCTTCTGAGATCTGCTTCTATTCTTTCTTCTGAGACTTGAAGTTTTGTCATACAGATCTTTCACTTGCTTGGTTAGAATAACACCAAGTTATTTTATATTATTTTTGACTATTGTGGAGGGTATCATTTCCCTAATTTCTCTCTCAGCCTGTTTATCCTTTGATTATAAGAAGGATACTTATTTGTTCAAGTTAATTTTATATCCAGCCACTTTGCTGAAGTTGTTTATCAGGTTTAGGAGTACTCTGGTTGAATTTTTGGGGTCACTTAAGTATAGTATTGTATCATCTGCAAATAGTGATATTTTAACTTCTTCCTTTCCAATTTGTATCCCCTTGACCTCTTTTTGCTGTCTAATTGCTCTGGCTAGGACTTTGATTACTATATTCAATAGGTAGGGAGAGAGTGGGCAGCTTTGTCAAGTCTCTGATTTTATTAGGATTGCTTCAAGTTTCTCTCTATTTAGTTTGATGTTCACTACTGGTTTGCTGTATATTGCTTTTACTATGTTTAGGTATGGGCCTTGAATTCTTGATCATTCTAAAACTTTTACCATGAAGGGGTGTTAGATTTTGACAAATGCTTTTTCAGTATCTAATGAAATGAAGGGTTTTTTCCCTTTGAGTTTGTTTACATAGTGGATTACATTGATGGATTTCTGTATATTGAACTATCCTTGTATCCCTGGGATGATGCCTACTTCATCATGATGGATAATTGTTTTGATGTGTTCTTGCACATCAGCTTGCAAGAATTTTATTATTTTTGCATGAATATTCATAAGGAAAAATGGTCTGAAGTCTCTTTGTTGGGACTTTGTGTGACTTAGATTAAGCTTTAAATTGACTTCATAGAAAGAATTTGGTAATGTCCCTTCTGTTTCTGGTTTGCGGAATAGTTTGAGAAGCATTGATATTAGGTCTGCTTTGAAGATCTGATAGAATTCTGCACTAAACCCATCGGGTCCTGGGCTTTTTTGGTTAGGAGACTTTTAATGACGCTTCTATTTCTTTATGGGTTATAGGACTGTTTAGGTGGTTTGTCTGATCCTGATTTAACTTTGGTATTTAGTATCTGTCTAGAAAATTGTCCATTTCATCCAGATTTTCAACTTTTGTTGAGTATAGGCTTTTGTAGTAGAATCTGATGATTTTTTGGATTTCCTCTGTTTTTGTTGTTATGTCTCCCTTTTCATTTCTGATTTTGTTAATTAGGACACTGTCTCTGTGTCGCCTGGTTAGTCTGGCTAAGAGTTTATCTATCTTGTTGATTTTCTCAAAGAACCAGCTCCTGGTTTGTTTGATTCTTTGTATTGTTCTTTTTGTTTCTACTTGGTTGATTTCAGCCCTAAGTTTGATTATTTCATGCTATCTACTCCTCTTGGGTGTATTTGCTTCTTTTTGTTCTAGAGCTTTCAGTTGTGCTGTCAAGCTGCTAGTGTATGCTCTCTTCAAATTTTTTGTTGTTTGTTTGTTTTGTTTTGTTTTGTTTTGTTTGAGGCACTTAGAGCTGTGAGTTTTCATCTTAACACTGCTTTCACTGTGTCCCATAAATTTTCTTATGTTGTGGCTTCATTTTCATTAAATTCTAAAAAGTTTTTAATTTCTTTCTTTATTTCTTCCTTGACCAAGTTATCATTGAGTAGAGTATTGTTCAACTTCCATGTGTATGTTGTCTTTCTGTTGTTTCTGTTGTTATAGAAAACCATCCTTAGTCCATGGTGATCTGATAGAATGCATGGTATTATTTTAATCTTCTTGTATATGTTGAGTCCTGTTTTGTGACTGATTATATGGTCAATTTTCGAGAAGGTACTGGGAGCTGCTGAGAAGAAGAAGTTATATTCTTTTGTTTTAGGATGAAATATTCTATAGATATCTGTTAAATCCATTTGGTTCATAACTTCTGTTAATTTCACTATGTTTGTGTTCAGTTTCTGTTTCCATGAACTGTCCATTGATGATAGTGGCATGTTGAAGTCTCACACTATTATTGTGTGAAGTACAATGTATGCTTTGAGTTTTAGTCAAGTTTCTTTTATGAATGTGGGTGTCCTTGCATTTGGAACATAGATGTTCAGAATTAAGAGTTCATTTTGGTTGAGGAGTGTAAAGTGTCCCTCCTTATCTTTTTTGATAACTTTTAGTTGAAAGTCGATATTATTTGATATTTGAATGGCTACTCCAGCTTGTTTCTTGGGAAAATCTGCTTGGAATTTTTTTTCCAGCCCTTCACTCTGAGGTAGAGTCTGTCTTTATCACTGAGGAGTGTTTTCTGAATGCAGCAGAATGCTGGATCCTGTTTAAGTATCCAGTCTGTTAGTCTATGTCTTTTTATTGAGAAATTAGTTCATTGATATTAAGAGAAAAAGGACAATTAAGGAAAAGTGATTGTTGCTTCCTGTTATTTTTGTTGATAGAGGTGGAATTATGTTTGTGTGGCTATTTTCTTTTGGGTTTGTTGAAACATGATTACTTTCTTGCTATTTTTCTAGGGTGTAGTTTCCTTCCTTGTGTTGGAGTTTTCCATCTATTATCCTTTGGAGGTCTGGGTTTATGGAAAGATATTGTGTAAATTTGTTTTTGTCATGGAATATCTTGGTTTTTCTGTCTATGGTAACTGAAAGTTTTGTTGGGCATAGTAGGCTGGGTTGGCATTTGTGTTCTCTTAGGGTTTGTATGAGATCTGCCCAGGATTTTCTGGCTTTTATAGTCTCTGGTGAGAAGTCTGGTGTAATTCTGATAGGTCTTCCTTTATATGTTACTTAACCTTTTTCCCTTACTGCTTTTAATATTCCTTCTATGTTTTGTGCATTTGGTGTTTTGACTATTATGTGACAGGAGGAATTTCTTTTCTGGTCCAGTCTATTTGGAGTTCTGTAGGCTTCTTGTATGTTCATGAGAATCTCTTTCTTTAGGTTAGGGAAGTTTTCTTCTAATATTTTGTTGAAGATATTTACTGGCCCTTTAACTTGGGAATCTTCAGTCTCTTCTATACCTTTTATCCTTAGGTTTGTTCTTCTCATTTGTGTCCTGGATTTTCTGGATGTTTTGGGTTAGTAGATTTTTGTATTTTGTATTTTCTTTGACTGTTGTGTTGATGTTTTCTATGATATCTTCTGCACCTGAGATTCTCTCTTCTATCTCTTGTATTATATTGGTGATGCTTGCATCTATGACTCCTAATCTCTTTTCTAGGTTTTCTGTCTCCAGAGTTGTGATTTCTTTATTGTTTCTACTCCCATTTTTAGATCCTGGATGGTTTTGTTCAATTCCTTCACCTGTTTGGTTATGTTTTCCTGTAATTCTTTAAGGGATTTTTGTGTTTCCTCTTTAAGGGTTTCTACCTCTTTACCTGTGTTCTTCTGTCTTTCTTTAAGGGAGTATTTATGTTTCTCTTAAATTCCTCTATGATCATCATTAGATGAGATTTTAAATCTGAGTCTTGCTTTTCTGGTGTGTTGGTGTATCCAGGACTTGCTGTGGTGGGAGAACTGGGTTCTAGTGATGCCAAGTAGCCTTGGTTTCTGTTGCTTATGTTATTGTGCTTGTCTCTCACCATCTGGTTATCTCTAGTGCTACCTGCCCTTCTGGTCTCTGACTGGAGCCTCTTCCTCCTTTGATCTAAGTTGTGTCAGAACTCCTCCAACTGTCCACCTGTGTCTATGATCCTGTGATTCTGGGATCTTGTGATTCTGAGAGCCTGGGTGTGTCAGAGGTCCTGGAGTCAAGTTGCCCCTGGGATTCTGAAATCCTGCTGTGACCAAGCTTTTGAGATCCTGTTATGTCAGAGCTCCTTGGAATCGAGCTTTTTCTGGGTGTTGCAGGGGTAGGTTGGGAGCCACAGCCCTTGGTTTGCTCAAGGCACAGATGCAAGCTGGAAGGATTTCATGCCTCTGGCTGGGCGGGAGTTTGTGTTTCCTTGGTTCCTTTGGAGTCTCAGTTATACTGGGTGTTGGGAAAGAAGTTGTGTCCTCAGCTGTGTTCTTGAGTGTGTCAGAGCTCCAGTGCTCCTGGGTGTGTCTCATCTCCTGGGAGTGTCTGAGCTTCTTCTGTATTTCTGTGGTCCTGGGTGTTTCAGAGTGCCTGGGAGTTGGACTCCCTCTGAGTATTTTAAGAGTGGGTCCAGAGCCAGTACCCCTGGTCTGCCCTAGGTGCAGGCTGAGACTGGAAGGAACCCATGCCTCTGACTGTGCAGGGGTTCCTGCATCCCTGGATCCCAGAGTCCCAGTTACTCCTGGTGTTAGGGCAGATGTTGTGGCCTCCCTGACCTGTGATCCTGGGAGTGTTAGAGCTGAGTGCTGGTATTTCAATGAGCAAAGACTTTACTGACTGAGATAAATCAGCTGGTCACCTTTGAACTATTGGAAACATCCTTTGGGGCACACAAGTTAACTTTTAAGTACAATTTACCAAATTTTCTCTTTTGTTATGAAGTAGCAAGGAAAATAATTTTATGGCTGCTGGTCACTATAACATGAGGAACTGCATTAAAGGGTCACAGTATTAGGAAATCTTGAGAATAGCTCCCTCCCAGACCCTCTCTAGCCCTGAAGCATAAAAGGGTGGTGAGATGTGGAGTGGCTTTGAAAATAGCCTTCAAAGTACATGAGTGTTTCTTTTTCTTCATTAGCAATGTCCAGATTTTTCTCCTTATGTTAAAAAAAAAAAGATTTTAGAATGAAGAATAAGTATGAGATGTTTTTGCATGTATTTCATTTCTGAGTACTGCTTTTTGCTAGAGCAAGACAGCTCCTCTTTATGATGGGTTGCTTACCTACAGCTACAAGGTCTAAGCAATCTAAGCACCTTCAGTTAGTGTTTTGGAGATTTTTAGTAAGCTAGTGAATGGCTGAGGAGAGTTCCTCTACCCTCACCTTCCCACACACCAGTTTGTGTTGTTAGGCAATAAAGCAACCCCTAAGCCCACATGATTGGTGACTGTTAAAGGAACTTAGGAAGTCTCTCATCAAGGCCTCCTTTCGTGGTGTTTAAATAAGAGTCAACCTGATAGCTGGGGGTTGGGACATGGTAGAATAAATTTTCCAGCCATAAGGAGGTGCTGTTTTGGAAAAATTAAAACAAACAAACAAGTCATCTATGGAAGTTCTGTAGAGTCTATGTCTGTCCAGTGGTGATCTAGGGTTTTTAGAGCGTTCTGCGGGGCTTTTCAGCCAACACCAATTTACACAGACGCTTGCCAACTTGAACCTCGAGGACCTCTATGCCCCCCATAGTTTTTTGACAAAAGGACGAATTTACTGTGGCCTCATTGCTCTCCAACTTTCTGCCCAACACTCTGGAGATGGTCTGCGTTCTAGAAACAAGCCTAGCAAGCAGTGCCTTCCGCGCGTACGAGAGGGGTTCTACGGCTACCTAGAATGCAGGGCGGGCTGGAGAAAGAGGGACCCACGAGGGTGCGGGGCAGCCTCGGAGGGCCGGGAGAGCGGCCGAGGGCGGAGCGAAGGTTGCGGAGGGGCGTGGGCGCGGCTGGCCAAGCGGCCAGGGGGAGGGGCGCAAGGGGGAGCGGCGCCTCCCGCCTGGGGTGAGAGGCGCGCGACGGCCCCGCGGCAGCAGAGTGCGGAACGGGACACTAGGACTGGAACGCAGAAGGCTGCCATGGGCGTGCAGTGAGAGACACTGGTACAACTTCTCCAGGCGGAGCGTGTCCTCGGTCACCATGAAAGGTAGGGCGGCAGCCGTCTTTGGGGCTCACGGAAGGTCGGCGGAGGTGTAGTCCGGGTCGCCCGCGGACTCGAGGAATGCTGCGCCGCACAGCGGGAGCCCTCGAGGCTGGGGTTGGGAAGGACTCAGGCGCTCTCCTTTTGGTCGGTCTCCTCAGTCCTTTAGAAATCCCAAATCGTTGTTTACGGATTTCAGTTTCCAACTTTGTAATTGAAAAAACATGCGGAGGAGATTTAGGCATCATCATTCTTCCGAGTGGGTTTGTCGCGCTTGCCACTCTCCCGGGTCCTCTGCCCTCGCCCGATGACCCTTCCGCGGTCCCAGACGTCACACTGCCACAGGCCGGCTGTTTTCCCGGGACTCGGGATGTCCTCGGTGCGCGCGCGGCACATCTGGCAACGATTAGGTGCCCGCGGAGTTCAGCTGGCTAGGAAAGTGCGTTTGGCATCTCTCTCCATCGGATCCACTGACTGGAAAATAACTGCTCTTTTCCCTGCGCCCGCCCAGGGAATAGTTGTCCCCACGTGTGCTCAGGGAATGCCACAAATCTCGCTGATATTGGTCCCCTAGGTGATGTCCTCTGCAGGCGGGTTTACTGAAGTGTCAGATTTTATCTTGCTTTTTAAAAGAATCTGGAGACCACGGCCTGGGGGTGGGGAGCAATCTCCAGTCTAGTGGAAACATGCGGATTTGTCAGCAGAACCTTGATTTATGTGGGAGATAAATAATTACAGTCGGACCATCGGAGACGGGGTGCGTCGTTAAAAAATAGACGGGAGTAGTGTTTACTCAAGGCTGAAGTTCCCGGTTTGGGACTGGGGTAAAACGTTTCATTCCCTGCGCGGTCCTGGGCTGAATGTGAAATGACTTCTGAGTTTCCAGCCACTCCAAACTACGTGATGCGATCACTTAGGCTGAGGGGGGCGCCCTAGGAGCTCCGGGAACTTGGAAAGTAACTTCGCTCCGTGAGGTTCGTGCTGAACTACGTGGAGATTCTGGTCCTGTGGAAGCAATCGCCTTCCAAAGGCACTGCTGTGTCATCACTGAAATGGAACTGCAAGGAACGCGACTGTAAGCCAGGTGCTAAGAGGCTTGTCCCAAGGAAAGGATACTCAGAACAGGCCACAACTTTCTGACTTGAGACTGTTTGTTTGTTTGTTTGTTTTTCGAGACAGGGTTTCTCTGTGTAGACCTGGGTGTCCTGGAACTCACTCTGTAGACCAGGCGCCTGCCTTTGCCTCCCAAGTGCTGGGATTAAACATGTGCCACCACTGCCCGGCTGACTTGAGACTTTTAAAACGCTGTGATATGCTTTCTCGCTCTGCCTCTGTTTCTATTGCCTTGCCCCTTATTTACTACTTAGAAAACTTGTGTGTTTCTTAGCTAGAGTTTCCCTAACTCCCAAAGCGGAAATTGAAATTAGGCCCTCTCCCACTGAACTACATCCATTGCTTCTCTCCGCTTTTTAATTTACGATAGAAAGATAGGGTCTCACTAAATTATTCAGGCTGATCTAGGGCCTGCAAGTGTAGGCAGTGAACTTGAGAACTACCTGACTCAGCCTCCCAAGTAGCTGGAGCTACAGGTACCTTATGACGTATTGCCAATGGTTAAGTCTATCAGTTTCTCAATTCTTGGCAAGACAACCCCGCCCCCAGCACCACCTCAGGCATGCCTGCGCTTCCATCAGTCCCAGCTCTGGAATGCAAAACACAGGTTTTAAATGCATTTTGGATGAGACTTAATAACTCCCTGGGGACCAGATTGGAAGTTCCTAATTTACCTCTTGTGGTCTGAGCACATTAGCTCTCATCACTTTCTTCCTCCGTCAGGGAGGATCCAGGGACTGGCGAATCTGTATGTAGTTTTATCTTATTTAATTAGTTAATTAATTAGAGAGGTTTACTCTATAACCTAAGCTGGCTCCTGATCCTTTTATTTCAACCTCCCTAGTGTTAAGATAACAGGTGTGTCACCATACCCTACTTGAAGAACTCATTTAATTAATAGCAACAGGGTCTTATGTAGCCCAGGCTGCTGTACCTTTCAATCGGCCTAGCTTCATCTCCTGAATTCTGGGATTATAGGTGCTGTGCCTGAAACACTAGGTCCAGCTAAAATTTTGATATTTTACTTACTGTAATTTTTTAACAGTGGTGAGAATTGAACTCAGTCCCTCCCTACCCCGTGTAATTATTCTAATACCTAGCCATAAGTAGTAATTAACCCAACAGGATCCTTGGGGTCCTCATTATGTCATATGGTTCTTAATTCATTTAACTTCATTGGAATTTGACTTTTCTACTTCGGAGATTGAGGCAGGAGGATTGGTAGGAGTTGCAGTGAGTACTTTGCTGGTCAGGACTACACTTTTTTAAATTTTTCCTTTTAAAATTTCCTAAGTGATGAAAGTAGTAAGATTATTAAATGCGTAAGCACTGTGGTCAGTCTTCTGTAGTCACCAGCTCTACATCTGAAGACTCAACTGAGGATTGAAAGTAATTGGAAAAAAAAAAGTTTGTGTTGAACAGGTACAGACCCTAAATAACAGTGTATCAACTATGTATGAAATATTGATTTTGTATTAGACATCGTTAAGTCATTTAAAGATGGTTTAAAGCAGTGGAGGAAGTTATAGAAAGTCCTGTGCCTAGTTAGCTTGTGTGTCTGACTCCGACTCTAGCCCTCTGCACTGACGATGCTAGGACTAGAGGTGTGCTCTACCATGCCTGCTGTATTATTTATTCATTGTGATGTTAGGAATTGAACCTAGTACCTGCCACATTTTAAACGTTTTCTGTCGTTGAGCCACAGTCATAGCCTAGAACCATTTTGTATGAGGAGCATGAACACTCTGTAATTTGTTGCTGTTTGGGGTTTGATTCTTTGGAAACAATGTCTGGCTGCTGAAGAAATCATCTTTAGCCTTCTTTAATTAAACAAACCCCGGGGACTGTCAAAATCAGAGCTTCTCTCGATGAAGCAAGCATTTTTGGGATATTCAGTTTTCTAATTCTGGTGCTTAAACCTTGGTCATAGCCTCTTCAGTAACCCCATTCTGTACTATCCAGTCTGCTATGACTCAGAGCAACACCTATCTGTTGCATTTAGCAAACATCTGTCTCTACTCTCTTGCTTTCATCCCAGGAGTCTCAAATATCAAAATAATGAAATCATTCTATATTTCCAGAAGAAAATCTCTTATTCCAAGTTCAGCCAATCTCCCAAACTGAATAAAATACAGTTCTTTGTTTTTTTGTTTTGTTTTGTTTTTTAGTTTGTTTCCAATTTCATTTTCAATTATCTCATGGCGCCATAAATCTCGTGGTTTTGGATAGTCACATTCTTTAAGGAAGGAATCTGACTCCTTTTGAGTTAGGTGTGTTATTACTAAATTGCACTCCTGGTTCTGAATGCTGAAAATATTGGTGAATTTCCAAGGAAGCACCATGTGAGATTACAGAAGTCCAAACTCATTCTCATTCATCCCAAAGAAGTTGTACAGTCAGATGAGTACTCAGGGGCTGGGATGTAGCCTAGGCAGCAGAATCCTTACTTAGAATGCCTTTTAAATCTCCTGCAAGACAAACTTAGTATGTGATGGTTCTCAAGGTAGAAGTAGAAGCATTGGAAGTTCTCTTCACCCTGAGCTGTGCAGATAGTTTGGGGCCAGCTTGGGCTCCTGAAACCTTACCTCCAAAAGAGAAAGAAAGAAAGAAAGAAAGAAAGAAAGAAAGAAAGAAAGAAAGAAAGAAAGAAAGAAAGAGAGAGAGAAAGAAAGAGAGAAAGAAAGAGAGAAAGAGAAAGAAAGAAAGAAAGAAAGAAAGAAAGAAAGAAAGAAAGAAAGAAAGAAAGAAAGAAAGAAAGAAAGAGAAAAGAAAAAATAGAGGGCCGGGCGTGGTGGCGCACACCTTTAATCCCAGTACTTGGGAGGCAGAGTCAGGCGGATTTCTGAGTTCGAGGCCAGCCTGGTCTACAAAGTGAGTTCCAGGACAGCCAGGACTATACAGAAAAACCCTGTCTCAAAAAACCAAAAAAAAAAAAAAAAAAAAAAAAAAAAAAAAAAAAAAAAAAAAAAAAAAAAAAAAAAAAAAAAAAAAAAAAAAAAAAAAAAAAAAAAAAAAGAAAGAAAGAAAGGAAGAAAGAAAGAAAGAAAGACAGTTTAGCTGCTGACTTCTGCACACACACATTTGTGAAACACTGCTTCGTAATAATACTTTACCTGTACACTGCTCAGTGGTCTATTTCTGCCTCTATCAGTTTTCTCCCACATTCAGTCAGCTTGCTTTCTCGAAGATTCTTGTGTTGAGTGGGATGAGCAAACCAGCCCATAAGGGTAAAAAACTTCATGTAATACAAGGCCTAGGAACCCCTTGAATGCAGGAAAGGAGAAATGCAGTGGGGCCTCTTTTCTTTTGCTAGTTGGGCATCCAAGCTACCCTTCTTTTGCAGAGCTAATTTACAACTTAATTATGCTTTTAACTTTTCATTAGTTTAGGGATACTTGGCATTCTTAAGCCGTGGTTTAATTATTGTTAAGTATAAATGTTCCCTGTGGTCTACCATACAATTTCCCCCATGATTTCCATGTTTTCCCTTGCCCCAGGCCCCCAGTTTTTTTGCCATGGTGGCTAATCATCAATGATGGTGTGGCAGGAATGGTAACTTTCAAGCTGGGCTACAACCAAGTGTCTAATTTTCTAATAAGTGCCTATTCTCGTTAAAATATTACTTCTAAACTTCTGATGCCAGGGTACTTACACAGCCTTTAAAGTATTAGCTTTCAGGTGGGAAAAACAGATCTTCAAGTTTAGTAACAGAAAAAGTATATTTGGCCTTGGGTAAACCTGGCATTGTGAATCATCTCTCTTGATGGCAAATCAGACACAGACTTGGAGGAAGGAGTGAGGTTCCTGGAGAGGAAGCTCAGAGTGGTGACAAACCAGCTTTCCTGCCAGGCAATGTGTGTCATCACAAGGCATAGGCTGTCTTAGCTTTCAGGGACTTGGCTGTGGCTACAATGTAGGAGGACAGGGAACAGGGTCCTAGGAAAATAAATACCAAAGATGATGCCCTTTCCTATACATGTCTGGTGGACTAATAATATCCCCCAGTTGTCTGTGTGTGTGCCTGTCTGCCTGCCTGCTTTTTTTCCCTTCCTTCCTTCCTTCCTTCCTTCCTTCCTTCCTTCCTTCCTTCCTTCCTTCCTTTGTTTTTTCTTTTTTGTTTGTTTTTTGTTGTTGTTGTTTTTTGTTTTTTTGAGACAGGATTTCTCTGTAGCATTAACTGTCCTAGAACTTGCTCTGTAGACCAGGCTGAGCTTAAACTCAAGTGCTTGGGACAAAAGGCATGCGCCACCACTGCTTGGCTTTTAATTTTCCTGTTAGTAATATCTATTGTTTCTTGGGCTCCAACCATGGTAGTCATTGTTATTTGTTGCAGGTTAATAACTATTCTTATTTATTATTTGCAGACAGGCTTGGAGAGATTGACCTTTCAGTTCAAGGGCCCCACGTGGTCAGTGGGAAGCAGTATTCAAACTTACAGTCTGAATGCAATCAGCAGAGTTGTCAAGATATTATGTTGGTCAGTTCTTTGCTTCTACTTTATGAATCTCAGGCTTTGAACTCAGGTTGACAGACTTGGTGCCTTTTTCCCACTGAGCCATCTCAGTGGCCCCTAAAAGGACAGATTGTAAAAGATACTCAGGAGTAGTAGACATTATGTTTAGAAATGGTTTCATTTGTTACTGCTGACAAAACAGTTTCTAATCACACCATCAACCCAATACTTTTAATCAAGCAGTGATTTGATTTCTACTTAAATAGGTGTCATTTGAAGAGCCAAAACCAATATAGTATGTTGAAAAGACTCTGCTGGTTGCTTAAGGGACGTTTTTTAATTACATAGCAGTGAAAGCCAAAGTAAGCAGAAATTAGTAATTCCACGTTTAAGATCTCAAGGGTACTGGGGACTCTTAACCTCAGAATTTATCATAAAAATATTTAACCACTACTCTTAAAAATAGAATTGTGGTACTCAACATGGAGGGGGGGTTTAATTAAGCACACTTATTGGACTTGGTATTTTAAACATGGCTCCTATGTTTCCTAAATGCCTTTATATCGTAACTAACTCAGTGTCTTAGGAAGCAATGTTCATCACCCCAGAGACTAGTCACTTAGCATGCAGTGTAAAAAGTAGTTAACATTTGGCTGTACTGCAAATGAGCATTTCTTTGACCTTCTTTTCTTAAGAAAGTGCTGTTAGGAAACTGGCTGGCTTTTAGTTGTTTTTTGTGTTTTTTGTTGTTGTTGTTGTTGTTTTTGTTTTTTTTTAATTTTTTATGTATATTACAGTACACTGTACCTATCTTCAGACACACCAGAAGAGAGATTGGATCCCATTACAGATGGTTGTGAGCCACCATAAGGTTGCTGGGAATTGAACTCATGACCTCTGGAAGAGCAGTCAGTGCTCTTAACTGCTGAGCCATCTCTCCAGCTCAAAACTTGCTGTTGTTCAATCACAAAAGAACTCACATAACATGTACTCACTGATATGTGGATATTAGCCCAGAAACCTAGACCACNCCCAAAGAAGGAGCTAGAGAAAGTACCCAAGGAGCTGAAGGGGTCTTCAACCCTATAGGTGGAAGAATAACATGAACTAACTAGTACCCCCTGAGCTCATGTCTCTAGCTGCATATATAGAAGAGGATGGCCTAGTTGGCCATCATTGGGAAGAGAGGCCCCTTGGTCATGCAGACTTTATATGCCCCAGTACAGGGGAGCACCAGGGCCAAGATGTGGGAGCGGGAGGGTAGGGGAGCAGGGCTGGGAGGGGGGAGGGTATAGGGAACTTTCTGGATAACACTTGAAATGTAAATGAAGAAGTTATCTAATAAATATTGGAAAAAAAACTTGCTGTTGTTAATAAGCGATTTATTATTTGAAGGTTAAGACAACCAGCTTGAAAGTAGATGATCCATGCTTTAAAAGATCATAAAGTATAATTATGTTGAGCAAGCCAAAGAATTGGACCTGGTAGTTTCTGGATGGCCACAAGAGTGTGGACTAAGAAACCAGAGTGCCTGGTGAACACAAAACGCTACTGAACCATCTAGGGCCTCAGATTCTTTGTGAAATTAGAGCAGTAATTGCTGTCTACCCAAGAGAGCTGTTTTGAGGATGAAGCAAGTCAGTGTAGATCAGTTGTTCAGAATAGTGTGTAGTGTTCAGAACTCACTATTGTAGTCACTGTAATAGAAGACTGTATTATTATAATCTTCAGACAGTAATTTAATTCCTGGTTATGAAAACTGTATATTAATTTAATTGAGTGAAACACTTAGGACCTTGAAGGCAAGTCCTCAAAGTAATTTTCAAATTACAGATGTGTTGAAACTGCCCTAGGGCAGAAGTGAGCTGTCTATGGAAAGTTGTATTGGTACTGTGCCCTCTTCAGATGCTGTAGTTCTTTCCACTGTCATTCTTGTGATGGTATCAGAATCAGGTCTACCCAAAATACAGAGTCACACAGGGAACTTGTCATTAGAGTAATGGTACAATTTCCTCTTGATAAAATAGTGGTAGAGTATTTAATTTACCCAAGAACAAAAATTTCCCATGGGTCTGATGATGATGACAGAACATATATTTTTTAAAATTTAAAGCTTGCTTTCTCTTTCTCTCTCTTTCTCTCTCTTTCTCTCTCTCTCTCTCTCTCTCTCTCTCTTTCTTTCTATGGACTATGCATGTGTACATACATGCATATAACACACAGGCCACACATGTCAAAATCAGAGGACAACTTGTAGGATTCAATTCTCTCTTTCTACAAAATGGGCAGAGCTTAGTGAACCAAACAGTTGAACGGGATAATTGTAGGACTCAGGTTGTCGGGGTCAGAGACAGGTGTCGCAGGTGTCGCAGGTGTCTTCGTCTACTTAGTAGTTTCATTGACCTGATGTCAGAATGTTGGTTTTTCAATTTTTATTAGATATTTTCTTCATTTATATTTCAAATGTTATCCCGAAAGTCCCCTAAACCCTCCCTGATCCCGCACCCTGCTCCCCTACCCACCCACTCCCACATCTTGGCCCTGGCGTTCCCCTGTACTGGGGCATATAAAGTTTGCATGACCAAGGGGCCAACTAGGCCATCTTCTGCTATATATGGAGCTAGAGACATAAGCTCTGGGGGTACTAGTTAGTTCATATTCTTCTTCCACCTATAGGGTTGGAGACCCCTTCAGCTCCGTGGGTACTTTCTCTAACTACTCCCTTGGGAACCCTGTGTTCCATCTAATAGCAGACTGTGAACATCCACTTCTGTGTTTGCCAGGCACTGGTATAGCCTCACACGAGACAGCTATCTCAAGGCCATTTCAGCAATATCTTGCTGGCATATACAATAGTGTCTGCATTAGGTGGCTGATTATGGGATGGATACCCGGCTGCACCAGTCACTGGTTGGTCCATCCTTTTGTTTCAGCTCCACACTTGATCTTTGTAACTCCTTCAATGTGTGCTTTGTTCCTAATTCTAAGAAGGGGCGCAGTGTCCACACTTTGATCTTCATTCTTCTTGAGTTTAATGTGTTTAGCAAATTGTATCTTGGGTAATCTAGGTTTCTGGGCTAATATCCACTTATCACTGAGTACATGTTATGTGAGTTCTTTTGTGATTGGGTTACCTCACTAAGGATAATGCCCTCCAGATCCATCCATTTGCCTAGGAATTTCATGAATTCATTGTTTTTAATAGCTGAGTAGTACTCCATTGTGTAAATGTACCATAATTTCTGTATCCATTCCTCTGTTGAGGGTCACCTGGGTTCTTTCCAGCTTCTGGCTATTATAAATAAGGCTGCTATGAACATAGTGGAGCATGTGTCCTTATTACCAGTTGGAACATCTTCTGGATATATGCCCAGGAGAGGTTTTGCAGGATTCTCTGGTATTACTATGTCCAATTTTCTGAGGAACCGCCAGACTGATTTCCAGAGTGGCTAAACAAGCTTGCAGTTCCACCAACAATGGAGTAGTGTTCCTCTTTCTCCACATCCACGCCAGCATCTGCTGTCACCTGAATTTTTGATCTTAGCCATTCTAACTGATGTGAGGTAGAATCTCAGGGTTGTTTTGATTTGCATTTTCCTCATGATTAAGGATGTTGAGCATTTTTTCAGGTGCTTCTCAGCCATTCGGTATTCCTCAGTTGAGAATTCTTTGTTTAGCTCAGTGCCCCATTTTTTAATGGGGTTATGTGATTTTCTAGTGTCCACCTTCTTAAGTTCTTTGTATATATTGATATTAGTCTCCTATCTGATTTAGGATTGGTAAAGATCCTTTCCCAATCTGTTGGTGGTCTTTTTGTCTTCTTGACAATATCTTTTGCCTTATAGAAGCTTGGCAACTTTATGAGGTCCCATTTGTCAATTCTTGATCTTACAGCACAAGCCATTGCTGTTCTATTCAGGAATATTACCGCAGTGCCCATATCTTCCAGGCTTTTCCCCACTTTCTCCTCTATAAGTTTCAGTGTCTCTGGTTTCACGTGGAGTTCCTTAAACCATTTAGACTTGACCTTAGTACAAGGAGATAAGAATAGATCAATTCCCATTCTTCTACATGATGACTGCCAGTTGTGCCAGCACCATTTGTTGAAAATGCTGTTTTTTTTTTCCCCACTGGATGGTTTTAGCTCCCTTGTCGAAGATCAGGTGACCATAAGTGTGTGGATTCATGTCTGGGTCTTCAATCCTATTCCATTGATCTACCTGTCTATCGCTGTACCAGTACCATGCAGTTTTTATTACAATTCCTCTGTAGTGCAGCTTGAGGTCAGGCATGGTGGTTCTACCAGAGGTTCTTTTATTGTTGAGAAGAGTTTATGCTATCCTAGGTTTTTTGTTATTCCAGATGAACTTTCAAATTACCCTTTCTAACTCTGTAAAGAATTGAGTTGGAATTTTAATGGTGATTGCATTGAATCTGTAGGTTGCTTTAGGCAATATAGCCATTTTTACTATATTGATCCTGCCAATCCAAGAGCATGGGAGATCTTTCCATCTTCTGAGATCTTCTTCAATTTCTTTCTTCAGTGATTTGAAATTCTTGTCATATAGATCTTTCACTTCCTTAGTTAGAGTCACACCAAGATATTTTATATTGTTTGTGACTATTGTGAAGGGTGTTGTTTCCCTAATTTCTTTCTCAGCCCATTTATCCTTTGTGTAGAGAAAGGCCATTGATTTGTTTGAGTTATATTTATATCCAGCTACTTCACTGAAGCTGTTTATCAGGTTTAGGAGTTCTCTGGTGGAGTTTTTAGGGTCACTTATATATACTATCATATCATCTGCAAATAGTGATATTTTGACTTCTTCCTTTCCAAATTGTATCCCCTTGAACTCCTTTTGTTGTCAAATTGTTCTGCCTAGGACTTCAACTACTATATTGAATAGGTAGGGAGAAAGTGGGCAGCCTTGTCTAGTCCCTGATTTTAGTGGGATTGCTTCTAGGT
This sequence comes from Mus minutoides, assembly GCA_902729485.2. Lineage (NCBI taxonomy): Eukaryota > Metazoa > Chordata > Mammalia > Rodentia > Muridae > Mus > Mus minutoides. Next base: position 235,678 of record LR753364.1, on the reverse strand, counting down.
TCTCTCCATTTAGTTTGATGTTGGCTACTGGTTTGCTGTAGATTGCTTTTATTATGTTTAGGTATGGGCCTTGAATTCCTGCTCTTTCCAAGACTTTTATCATGAATGGGTGTTGGATTTTGTCAAATGCTTTCTCAGCATCTAAAGAGATGATCATGTGGTTTTTATCTTTTAATTTGTTTATATAGTGTATTACGTTGATGGATTTCCATATATTAAACCATCCCAGCATCTCTGGGATGAAGCCTACTTGGTCATGATGGATGATAGTTTTCATGTGTTCTTGGATTCGGGTATCGAGAATTTTATTGAGTATTTTTGCATCGATATTCATAAGGGAAATCGGTCTGAAGTTCTCTATCTTTGTTTTGTCTTTTTTTTTGGTTTAGGTATCAGAGTAATTGTGGCTTCATAGAATGAATTTGGTAGCGTACCTTCACTTTCTATTTTGTTGAATAGTTTGAGAAGAAATGGAATTAGGACTTCTTTGAAGGTCTGATAGAACTCTACACTAAACCCATCTAGTCCTGGGCTCTTTTTGGTTGGGAGACTGTTAATGATTGCTTCTATTTCTTTGGGAGATATAGGAGTGTTTAGGTCATTAATCTGATCCTGATTTAACTTTGGTACTTGGTATCTGTCTAGAAATTTGTCCATTTCATCCAGATTTTTCAATTTTTTTGAATATAGCCTTTTGTAGAAGGATCTGATGGTGTTTTGGATTTCCTCAGGATCTGTTGTTATGTCTCCCTTTTCATTTCTGATTTTGTTAATTAGGATGCTATTCCTGTGCTCTCTAGTGAGTCTGGCTAAGGGTTTATCTATCTTGTTGACTTTCTCAAAGAACCAGCTCCTGGTTTGATTGATTCTTTGAATAGTTCTTTTTGTTTCCTCATGGTTGATTTCACCCCTGAGTTTGATTATTTCTTGCCGTCTACTCCTCTTGGGTGAATTTGCTTCCATTTGTTCTAGAGCTTTTAAGTGTGCGGTCAAGCTGCTAGTGTATGCTCTCTCCAGTTTCTTTTTGGAGGAAATCAGAGCTATGAGTTTTCCTCTTAGGAATGCTTTCATTGTGTCCCATAAGTTTGGGTATGTTGTGGCTTCATTTTCATTAAACTCTAGAAAGCCTTTAATTTCTTTCTTTATTTCTTCCTTGACCAAGGTATCATTGATTAGAGTGTTGTTCAGTTTCCATGTGAATGTTGGCGATCTGTTATTTATGTTGTTATTGAAGATCAGCCTCAGTCCATGATGATCTGATAGGATGCATGGGATAATTTCTATATTTTTGTATCTGTTGAGGCCTGTTTTGTGGCCAATTATATGGTCAATTTTGGAGAAGGTGCCATAGGGTGCTGAGAAGAAGGTATATCCTTTTGTTTTAGGATAAAATGTTCTGTAGATATCTGTTAAATCCATTTGTTTCATAGCTTCTGTTAGATTCACTGTGTCTCTGTTTAGTTTCTGTTTCCAGGACCTGTCCAATGATGAGATTGGGGTGTTGAAGTTTCCCACTATTATTGTGTGAGGTGCAATGTGTGCTTTGAGCTTTATTAAAGTTTCTTTAATGAATGTGGCTGCCCTTGCATTCAGAGCATAGATATTCAGAATTGAGAGTTCCTCTTGGAAGATTTTACCTTTGATGAGTATGAAATGCCCCTCCTTGTCTTTTTTGATAACTTTGGGTTGAAAGTCAATTTTATTCGATATTAGAATGGCTACTCCAGCTTGCTTCTTCAGACTGTTTGCTTGGAAAATTGTTTTCCAGCCTTTTACTCTGAGGTAGTGTCTGTCTTTTTCCCTGATGTGTGTTTCCTGTAGGCAGCAAAATGTTGGGTCCTGTTTGTATAGCCAGTCTGTTAGTCTATGTCTTTTTATTGGGGAATTGAGTCCATTGATATTAAGACGTAGTAAAGAAAAGTAATTGTTGCTTCCTGTCATTTTTGTTGTTAGAGTTGGGATTCTGTTATTGTGGCTGTCTTCTTTTACGTTTGTTGAAGGATTACTTTTTTGCTTTTTCTAGGGCATAGTTTCGGTCCTTGTATTGGTGCTTTTCCGTTATTATCCTTTGAAGGGCTGGATTCGTGGAAAGATATTGTGTAAATTTTATTTCGTCATGGAATACTCTGGTTTCTCCATCTATAGTAATTGAGAGTTTTGCTGGATATAGTAACCTGGGCTGGCATTTGTGTTCTCTTAGTGTCTGTATAACATCTGTCCAGGATCTTCTGGCTTTCATAGTCTCTGGTGAGAAGTCTGGAGTAATTCTAATAGGCCTGCCATTATATGTTAATTGACCTTTGTCCCTTATTGCTTTTAAAATTCTGTCTTTATTTAGTGCATTTGTTGTTCTGATTATTATGTGTTGGGAGGTATTTCTTTTCTGGTCCAGTCTATTTGGAGTTCTGTAGGCTTCTTGTATGTTTATGGGTATCTCTTTCTTTAGGTATGGAAAGTTTTCTTCTATAATTTTGTTGAATATATTTGCTGACCCTTTAAGTTGAAAATCTTCATTCTCATCTACTATTATTCGTAGGTTTGGTCTTCTCATTGTGTCCTGGATTTCCTGGATATTTGAGTTAGTATCTTTTTGCATTTTGCGTTTTCTTTGATTGTTGTGTCCATGATATGATCCCTATGGAATCTTCTGCACCTGAGATTCTCTCTTCCATCTCTTGTATTCTGTTGCTGATGCTTGTATCTATGGTTCCTGATTTATTTCCTATGGTTTCTATATCCAGGGTTATCTCCTTTTGGGTTTTCTTTATTGTTTCTAGTTCCATTTTTAGGTCCTGGATGGTTTTATTCCATTCCATCTCCCGTTTGTTATTGTTTTCCTGATACTCTCTAAGGAATTTTTGTGATTCCTCTTTAAATGCTTCTAGTTTTTTATCTGTGTTTTCCTGTATTTCCTTCTTAAAGTCCTCCATCATCATCATGAGAAGTGACTTTTGATCCATGTCTTGCTTTTCTGGTGTGATGGTGTATCCAGGACTTGCCATGGTGGGAGAATTTGGTTCTGGTGATGTCAAGTAATCCTGGTTTCTGTTGCTTCTGTTCTTACGCTTGCCTCCTGCCATCTGAATATCTCAGGTGCTTGCTGTCCTCAGTATTACTGATTGGAGCCTTTCCCTCTTAAAATCCCAGTTGATTCTGGACTCCTCTGAGTCCTGCTTTCACTGTGAACCTTTGATTGTGGGCTCCTGTGAACCTGATATTCTGGGTGTGTCTGAGATCTTGACAGTCAAGATCCACTGAGACCCTGGAATACTGGTGTGACCCACCTCTTGTTATCCTGTGATACTGTTGTCCTAATATCCTGGGCGAGTTACAAGGCCTGGGAGTAGTGTCTCCTTTGAGGAGCTTGGAGCAGTCTGTTCAGTGGTCCCAATATTGCATAGAGTCCTCTAGGGACTGTGGGGAAATGCACAGACTGTGCACCCAAGTAACCAGGCGCTGGCGCCAAAGGGAAGGGACCTCTGCCCCTGGTCTAGCTGATCCTCTGTTTCCCCAATGCTGTCCCAGTTCCCTCGCAATTAGATTGGAACAGATGTTGTGCTCCAGTCACTGGTGGTCCCAAGATCGCTTGGAGAGTCCTCTAGGGATTGTGGGGAAATACACAGACTGTGCGCCCAAGTAACCCACCCGGGGGGCCAAGGTGCCCGGATTTCAGCTGCCAGAAAGGGGGGTCTGTCCCAGAAGCAGTGTGCTTCTGCCTGTCCCAGAAGCTGTGGTCTGATGCTCAGCCTCTGCAGTCCGAGAGCTGTTTTGCACAGACTGGTCCCAGAAGGACCTGGGAGACAAGATCGTCAGAATGTTTTTAATGAGATGTGAGATGTGTCTCAAATTCAGTGCCAGTTTTTTGTTTTGTTTTGTTTTTTGTCTTTTCTGTTTCAGGGTTTTTTTGTTGTTGTTGTTTTGGGTTTTTTTTTTTTTTTGGTTTGATTCGGTTTGGTTTGGTTTGGTTTGGTTTGGTTTTGGTTTTTTGAGACAGAGTTTCTCTGTGTAGCACTGGCTCTCCTGGAATTAGCTCTGTAAACCAGCCTGTCTTTGAACTCACAGAGATTTGCCTGCCACTGCTTCCAGAATGCACCCGGCTCCAGAGTCCAGTTTTATTCCATCTGTCTTTGTTCCTTTTCTACTGCTGCAACAAAGCATCATGACCAAAGTCAAATGATGAAAGAAAGCTTTTACTTGAGAGGCAAAATCAAATGGATCATCTCTGGGTTCAAGGCCAGCCTGGTCTACAGACCAAGTTCCAAGACAGCCGGGGCTAAACAGAGAAAACACCCCGACTGAGAGAGTAAGAGGTGAGAAGAGAAAAAGCGAGCAAGCAAACAAGCAAACAAGTATGATATTGGGTTTATAGTTTCAGAGGGCTACAGTCCATGACCATCATGACCAAGCAAAAAATGTGGTAACAGGAACAGCTGAGAGCTGAGAACTCACTTCTTGATTCACAAGCAGGAGGCAGAGAGAACACCAGGAAATGGTACTAAGCTTTTGAAACCTCCCCAAGAAATACATCTCCTTGAATAAAGTCAAACTTCCTAAACCTTACAACACAGTTCTAACAACTGTAGACCAACTATTTAAATATATGAGCCTATGGGGACCATTCAGACTACCACACCTTCCCCAAATTGTATTTTGTTACAGCAATAAGGATATGACCTCCAAGAAATCACAATCACAACATGTATCAAGACAGATATAACTGTCTAATAAGTTTTTAACCATATGACATCATGTCTGTTTCATTAGCAGCGTCAACTATCCATTAAGGTATCTCGTATTTCTATTTATTATTTATATTGGGCTACCAAGTCTTAGCTGGTTTCCAGTTTTTGTTGGTTTTACTGGTGGTACTTGGGATCACACTAAGGAGCCTGAACATGCTAGTCAGACGCTCTACCATTGAGCTACACTCCTAGCTCCAGTTGGGATGCTTTTTGTTGTTGTTGTTGTTGTTGGGTTGTTGTTGTTTTTGCCTGAAGAAATATTTGGTATGTACTTTCAATGCAAGTCAATGTGGAAATATCACATAACACAAATGAAGCTCATCCCCAAGGAACTTATAGACTGGTGGGCAAGATCAAGACAATGCATAAGCAACTGTAATTATGGGTAGCAGGTAGGGCATGCCTTAGGTGGGGATTAGGTAGACAGGTTAGGGACAGATAATTTCTTTTGGAGGACAAATTTGAACTGACTGATATATTAGTGATAGAAAATACATTTAATTTACTCAAGAACAAAAGTTTCCCATAGTCCAATGATGACAGAATATATTTTTAAAAAGTTTTAAGCAAGCTTTCTTTGTTTTCTTTCTTTTCTTCTTTATTGCCATGAGAATGTACATGCATACATGTGTATAATACACAGGCCATGGCACACATGTTAAAATCAGAGGGTAACTCTCCCCATGGCAGGGGACCTGAAAGGAAAAAAATAAAATAAAAAAAGCTGGGCAGGGTAGTACACTTTTAATGCCAGCACTTGGGAGGTAGAGGCAGGTCTCTGTTAGTTCAAGGCCATCCTGGTCTACTTGTGAGTTCCAGGATAACCAGGGTGACTTAGAGAGACCCTGTCTCAAAAAACAAAAACAAAGACAAAAAATAAAAAATAAAATAAATAAAAATAAGCCGGGCGTGGTAGCGCACGCCTTTAATCCCAGCACTCAGGAGGCAGAGGCAGGCGGATTTCTGAATTCGAGGCCAGCCTGGTCTACAAAGTGAGTTCCAGGACAGCCAGGGCTATACAGAGAAATCCTGTCTCGAAAAACCATAATAATAATAATAATAATAATAATAATAATAATAATAATAATAATAAATAAATAAAATAAAAAATAAAAAAGAAGAGGAGGAGGAGGAAGCATACTGCTAAGTGTCAGCTTTCACTTCTTGGTGTCTTCTGGCTGGTACCTGCTGAGTGACCATGCCTTCCCACCATGGTGGATGGTATCCTCAAACCATGGCTCAAATAAACCCTTACTTAAACTTTTGACAAAAATGTGGCAAATACAAAGTCATTGAAGAAAATGTCTTCAATGAAAAGCAGAGGATGAAATATGCTACTGTGATATCAAGTGTGATTGATATTCTAGGCATATGAAGATCAAATTCAAAGTTCTCCCAGGTCCTGCTAGTATGATCATCTATCCTGTCTACTAGACTAAGGGAGAAGGACCACAAGTTCAAGGCAATTTAGTCAAAGAGGGTATGCCATCCCACTTGTAGAGTGTTTACCAAGAATATATGTGCTCATAAAAGGAATTACAAGCACTACCCCCCAAAAGTTTCACCAACCTTGGTAATTGTTTATTATAATAATCTAAACTTTAATTTCAAAACAATAATAGATACTTGGGGAAAGCAATACTCTTTACAAATAATTTTTGGAGGACTTCGTACATGAGCATATATATCATTTTCACCTTTCCTCTCCCTCCTCTAACTTTTCTCACATCCTCCTACTCTCTCTCAAATTCATAAAATCTTTTAAAATTATTGTTACACACACACACACACAAAAAAAAATACCATACACAATATCCCATTTAGTGTTGCTCATATTTCCATATGTGTTTAGGGCTAGCCACTTGGGATTCAATAACATCCCTGGAGAAAACTGATTTTCCATTATTAATTACCATTGATTGCCTATAGCTCTCAACTTGTGAAATTTTTCACATCCATATTGGCATGTCAACTGATGTCATGTTTAAGTAGACATATTGTTGAGATTTCATGGGTTCAGCTCTCCTGTTATATCTAGAAGACACTGTCTCATAGCAGGCATCTTGGTCCCCTCCTCTTCTGTGATTTTCCTAGATCTTTAGATGTCAGGCGATGCTATAGAGATAGTAACTGAGGTTGGGCACCCCAGAGTCACTTATTCTCTGTATTTTGACCAGTTATGGGTCATTATAATCATCCCCATCACCACAAAAAGGAACTTCTTCAAGGGAGCTACAATTATATTTGGGTATAAGGAATATACTTAGAATACAGTTAGAAATTACATGGATTTAGTAAGTTCTCCTTCGGGGTCTGAAAATTTCATCCAGGTATATTTGGTTAGATTTACAGGACCAGGCATGAATTTCCTCCTATTGAGAGGACCCCAAGTCCAATTAGATGGCTGTTAGATACCCACAAAACAAAAGTGCCACTATTGCACCATTGGAGATATCTTGCTGGACCAGTTTTTGTTGTAGTTGGTAGGCTGAACAGGGTCTGGGGCAACTGATTGCTTTTTTTTCTTGGTTGCTTATATAGCACCTTCAGATGCCATAGTAGTCAGGAATCTCTAGAGGAACAGAAGTTCTGGAATTAATTTTCACTCATACACACACACACACACACACACACACACACACACACACACGTATTATACAAACACATACTTGAGACTTATTAGAATGGCTTACAAGCTATGGTCTAGCTAGTCCAACAATGGCTGTCTACCAATGAAAGTTCCAAGAATCCAGTAGTTCAGTCCATGAGGTTGAATGTTTCAGCTGTCTTCAATATATGCCAGATTTTCAAAGAATTGGTTCACTGCTGTGAAGGAATAGACTTGCCAGCAAGAGCTAGAACAGGCAGGCAAAGAGAACTAGCTTCTTTCTTCATGTCCTTTATATAGAGACTGCAGAAGTTGTGACCCAGACTAAAGGTGAATCTTCTCATCTCAAAAGATCCATATTAAAAGTGGGTCTTCCCACATCAAATAATTTAAGAAAAACAAAATTCCTCATAGATACCCAGCTGCTTGTGTTTTAGTTAATTCCGGATGTACTCAAGTTGACGACCAAGAGTAGCCATCATGAATACTATGTGAGCTAGTCCTCAGAAAAGAGGCTTCCAAATTAGTTCTTATTCTGTCTGAAGTGTATGGTATCTTCAGCAATTACCTTCAAATTCTTGGACATATCCAAGTCAGGGACAATAGCCTATATCATTTTGGGAGTCTTGTGAACTTACTTGACCAACATGCAAGGCACTGGGAATCTTGTCAGGTAGTCTATGGCCCCTGAGGACGAACATCATTCCCCATATAATATAGCTCCATGTATATATGTATGGATGTATGGATGGGTGGCTGTATAAACTTGTATATATACATATGTACACATATGCATATGATCACATACAGGTAAATGCATATATGTATTTCTAAACATATTCATGTATTTCTAAGCAAAGGATATAGTTCAGAGATAGCATGCTTGTCCTAGGCTGAATCCTCAGTCCTGGGGAAAAACATAAGAGAAATCTCCTGAAATAATAATATAGGTTTTTGGCTTGTTTTGGGAGCTGAGAATCAAATCCAAGGCCTTATACATACTAAGCATATATTCTATCACTGAGCCACACCCTCATCCCATATACCTTTGATTATTGCCGACTATCTCTTTTGTTGTTGGGTTTTTTTAGTTGTAGATGGTTGGTTAGTGTTTGGAGGTAGGGTCTCCTGTCACCTAGGGTGGCCTCATAGTCACTATGTACCCAAGGATAACCTTGAATATCTGTTCCTCCTGCCTCTACCTTCCAAGTTCCTTAACTATTGCCTTCCCTCAGAGACTATTGATAAAACTTCCCAAATGCTCGGTTATCAAATAGAGTCAATCTTATGAGTTGTTTGGGCATCTAGGAATTCAGGAAAAAGAAAAATTCAAAGGCTGATGGGGCTTGCAAATACTGGAACAAAAGCCATAGGAAAGAGGATGAATAGTTTATATTTTTGTACATTCTAGAGGACAAAAGGCTATGGTGAGGTCCTAAACTACTAACATTTCAATTAAGATAAATAGCCCTACTTAACCTGGTAGTACAGGCCTGTAATTCCATCTTCTCAGGCAGGAGGATCACAAATTCAAGGCCAACCTGGGCTACAGCGTGAGTCAAATGAAAGTAACTTATCTAAAAAAAAAAAGTAAAAATCAGGCAGGGGATATAGCTCAGTGCAAGAGAACTTACTTAGCACACACTGGGCTTTGGTTGGATCTCCAGTACCACAAACAGCCAGTAATTATGTGCAGTATTATGTTCTGTTCTCAAAACATTTTTTCTCACTCTATAGAGCAAGCTATTTTTCCTAGGTTGTCTTTATAGTCCAGTGCCCACAAAGGTGATACACGAAAGCCAGTCTTTGCAACCTAATCTCTTTACAGCTTGCCACTCTCAGAAATGTGTTTTTGTTTTTATTTTCTCACGTTTTTGTCCCTGAAAGGAGCAGTGTTGCTTTCCCACAGCTCATACCATGTAACTATGATGTGTGCCTTGCTACCCAGGGCCAGTTGTGGACAGCCTAGAACCTCTGAAAACCTGAGACCTCTGCAGCTTGGAACTCTTTACACAGACCAGGCTGGCCTTGAATCCACAGTGGCTTTTCCTCCTTTGCTTTCTGAATGTTGGGTATGAGTATGCATTACCATACATGGCTTATCTTCCTCTCTTCCTCTTCCTCCTCCTCCTTCTTCTTCATGTGTTTTAAGTTATGTGTTTGTATGTACATGTGTGGGTTTGTGCTCATGAATGCAGTTCCTAGAGAGCCCAGACGAAGGCATAAGATTTCCTGCCCTGGAGTTACAGGCAGTTGTGACTCATCCACTCTGAGTGCTGGAAAACAAATTCTGGTCTTCTGCAAAAGCAGATGCTTAACTGACTTTGAAAGGTAGAAAAGGAGGATTCTACAGTCAACTTTTTAAAACACAGAGGGAGGCAAAGTTAAACAGTCTCCTGTGTTCCACCTCTAGGCCTTTGGATCTACCAGGTGTCATTTTTCTTTTTTTTTTTGTTTTGTTTTGTTTTGTTTAAAATGCCCATGCGCGTTTTATTAATAAAAACTAACAGTGCTTAGTTAAACAAGTCAAACAATTAAAGTCTCTTTATATTCCATAAAATATTACAGAAAAGTTTATTTGTGTTTCAATAAAAAGACCATCATTTTAGAACAGGCAGCTAAGGGCAACTGTGCAGTTAATGGGTTCTTGTGAATAAATTTTAAG
>LR753364.1:161214-201244 GCA_902729485.2 Mus minutoides | reverse complement strand
AAAAAAAAAAAAAAGACATTTCTGTACAAGACTTTTTTTGATAATCCCCATCAGAAGTTATTACAGAACTTTATGGGAATCTTTACATCACATAGAATACTTTTGATGTTCAGAGTTGGATGCAATAAACAAATGTTGGAAGAATGGTGAATCTTTTGGTGATGAGAGTTAAAACCAAAAGTTGGATATTTTCTTTGAGCTGAAATGTGGGCTGGTCTTTTTTCCTCTAGTCCCTCACTGCATCCTTCAGCTCTCACTGCATCCTCTAGACCCTCACTGCATCCTTCAGCTCCGAAATGCATCCTTTAGCTCCTCACTGCATCCTTCAGCCCCTCACTGCATCCTTCAGCCCCTCACTGCATCCTTCAGCTCCTCCCTGCATCCTTCAGCCCCTCACTGCATCCTTCAGCTCTCACTGCATCCTCTAGTCCCTCACTGCATCCTTCAGCTCCCCACTGCATCCTTTAGCTCCCCACTGCATCCCTCAGCCCCTCACTGCATCCTTCAGCTCCTCACTGCATCCTCTAGTCCCTCACTGCATCCTTCAGCTCCTCACTGCATCCTTCAGCCCCTCACTGCATCCTTTAGCTCCTCACTGCATCCTTCAGCCCCTCACTGCATCCTTCAGCCCCTCACTGCATCCTTCAGCTCCTCACTGCATCCTTCAGCCCCTCACTGCTTCCTGCAGTCCCTCATGGCATCCTTTAGCCCCTCACTGCATCCTCTAGTTCCTCACTGCATCCTTCAGCCCCTTACTATGCATCCATCAGCCCCTTGCTGCATCCTTCTAGTCCTTACCATATCCTTCAGTCCCTCACTATGTCCTTTGGTCCTCAATGATTCCTTCAGCTCTTCATTATTCTTTTCACAGTTCTGGGTATTAAACTCAGATCTTCATGTTTGTAGGGCAAGCATATGACCAACTGAGCTATCTCTTCAGCCTTAGAAACTACTTTAATTTTACCTTTGGGGTTTTCCCTAAGCTAATGATATGCAGTATAGTCCTCTTGGCAATGCTGGGCAGCAGCAGCAGCCCAATCATTACAATGAAAATAATCAATATGGAGTACTGAGTTATAGGCACTTGTAAGCTACTTTTAGGTGCTGGGAATTAAACTTGATCTTCTGTAAGAATACTAAGTGTTCTTAACTGCTGAACCATTTTTAGCTGCTTACTATATTTTAAAGCTATTTTATTGGGTTGCTTCCTTCTGACTATATCTAAAATAGGATATATTAAACCTATAATACTTTTAACATATGATAAGTTTATTAGGATATAGCCCTATTTGTTGTAATTAGAGGAATGTGTATTTGACCAGGGCTTCTGGTAACAGCATGGCCTCACCTTATCTTTACAGTACCTGCTCTCTCTAGACCCTTCTCTTGTAGAAATCCAATGAGCAGCTCTTGGCCCCTGGGTTGAGGAATCTTGTCATGTCTGAGTACAGATGACTTGATGACTCCTGGTAGGAACTAATTTATCGTGACTGATAAGTCTCTTGTCACTACTGTGATTTTATATCTAGAAACTCTAGAGAAGCACTGCCTGTTGTCAGTCTGGGAATCGTCTGTTAACCTCACTTGTCTTACAGAATGGGGAAGAATCTCATTGTAATTTCAAGAGCAATTTGGGGGTTCTGAGATGCTGCAGTAGTTATTGAGAGTATCTAAAGGGGACAGCTTGAGCTGTCCCTTAACTTAGCTAAGACAATTGGTTAATTCTGCCATTCATTCACCAACATTTTATTAAGCCCCTGCTTTTCAACAAGCATCATTATAAGCAATGGGGGTTTATTTATGTCTGTCTGTCTATATAGGAAGTACAATGATAGCAGTGAAGATATATGACCACATGTGTGTACACATATAAACAAGTGAAGATGATATCAGAGAATAATGCCAAAATGAATGGATATGATAGAATCTGGGTAGTCCAGGAATTGAAGCTAGCTAGGGTCTGGATTAGAAGCCATTATTAAGAAGGAAAAGCATTCTAGCCAATGCAGAGGGCCAATGATCCTCCTCAGAAAGCCCGGGGAGGTCCAGGAGCAGAAGGAAAGCCATTGTGATAGGGAATCTTAAGAGAAGAGAAGGGTGTTTCTAGTTGGGGTCAGGACAATTGTATCCTGCCCCCATTCTGTGCTACTGTGTCCCTGCCAGGGCTAACACTGTATGTTTTTTTCTACAGACGACTTTGCAGAGGAAGAGGAGGTGCAGTCCTTCGGTTACAAGAGGTTTGGTGAGTCCTGGCAAAGCTTGGTACCTTCCCCTCACTCAGTCTAGGATGCAGTATCAGACTTTTACTGTGGTAATGTAATGAGACTTTGACACAAGTGAACAGTTGGGGCTTTGAAGTCCAATTGTAGTTCAAAATTGAGCTTCTGTGTGACAGGTGGATGATTGTACAACTTTGAGGGTTTGTGGAACAAGAGCTGCATCCAAGCAAAGAGAAGTGATGTGATGTTTATGTGTCTGCCGAATACAGACTACAGACAGCTCGGCTGCCAAATACTTTGGGAATGGGAAATCTGTGACCAGAAAAGAGCAGAATATTAAGAAAGTCCCTCTGCTGGTATTCACAAACCAGCTTTTCCTGTCTTGCCTATTCCTAGACCTTATACTCATAAATTAGTATTAGATGAATGGGAGGGAATCTTCTTCCAGGAGCCCAACTGAGTAAGAACACTGTGGGAGTCTAGGTAATGCCCCCCAAAAGGTATTAGTATCTGTGTCCCTGGAAACTGAGGTGACATGGCAAAAAGGACAAGCCATGATTAAACTGAAGAGTTTGGGATACAAAGGTTATTCTGGGTTACCCACTAGGCCCCTAATTGCCACAAGAAGGAGTCACAGGAAAACTTGATACCAGACTGGTGTTTCTGACTGACTGAATCAGAATTGGAAGGGTCCTGAAGTCAAGGGTTCTGGTAGCTTCTAGATGCTTAAGAAGGCAAGGGAGTGGATTCTTCCTCTAGAGCTTCCAGATGGAGAGCTTTCTATATTACCTCTTTATTTGAGCCAACTGAAGCTGACTTCAGACTGTAAGAGGAGAAAAGTGTCATGTTCCAGCCTCCCTGTTTGTAGGAGCCTGTTACAGCAGCCACAGAGAATTAGCCCTTAACCTCTGTCTCCCCATTACTGAACGTGTGGTCTCTGCTCTTGTGTAATAAATAGAATGCAAGATCAGAACACATTTAGTTAGTGCCAGATATCCATGAATTAGAACCAATTTTCATGCACTCTTGGCTTTTAGTTACTTTTGGTGGGACTAACACAGGCAAGTCCAGAACCTCAAGGGAAGAAATCTATGGTGTGTATAATAACCTGTTCTAGCAGCCACAGGGAACTCTCACCCCTGCTGCATGCAGTACTTGATCTCTACTCTGACCCAGCTTTTCAGGGTCCCCAGTGGGGCTGAGAAACATCAGTAAAGCATTGCTGCTCCATCCACACAGTTCAAGGGGGGTGAAGGAAACAGCTTGTTTTTGTGCCTGGGTCATAAGAAATAAAGAAAAATGAATGGGGTGGGCGTGGGGGTGGAATATAAAGAGATTCTAAATCTACTTCCTATTACTTGAAACATCCTGGCTGAACTTTGATTAAAGTTAACAGCCCCCAGCTGCTCTGGCTCCATAATTGTTGTAGCTTTTTTTTTTTTTTCCAATCTGGAGCTAACATACTTATGTGTTTCTTTCTGAAAAAAATGAAATGGGGCTTTAATATGAGAACGTAGCTACACAAGGGCCATAATTCCCAATTCATGCCCTAGCAGAGCAGCCTAGACCCTGACCCTCCCCATCTCCTCCACACTGCAGCAGACTTCTGGTCCATACCATGTGTTGTTCTGATTTCCTTTAGGGTGAGTCACGAGAAGGATAATAGTAGAATTGAAGAGGAAACCAAGAATTACAAAGGAACACAAAACACATGGACTAGAAAATATTGGAAAATAAATATTGGTATTACTGTATGTTTTGGAATCAGTAGGCATGTGAAGAACTGAAAGAGGTTTTGAGGTCTCTTGTAGTCCAGGCTTGCCTCAGAATTGCTATATAGCAGAATGCATACGTGATCCCCAACCTCCCAAGTGCTGGGGTTACAGGTATGTGCCAGCCTGCCTGGCTGAGAAAACATGGTGTAGTCATGCATGCCTATAATTCTAACAGTTCCTAAAGTTGAGGCAGGAAGATCACAAGTTCACCTTAGTGAGACTTTGACTCTGAGTATAAAATCTTAAAAAGGTATAGACTTTTTAAGATGTTAGAGCCCTAGCAGCTAGCAGCATGAAGACCTGGGTTCATTCCCTAGTACTACAGAATAAAAACATTAAGCAGACAAAACTTAAGGTTACAGAATTAAAAAGGTGACACAGAAAACATTGTTAATTTTATGACCACATTACTAGTTAGGAGGGTGGGGAGCTGGTGCAAAAATAAAAATTAGCACATTTTGAAAAGAATTTTAGTTTATGGGGTTAAATTACACACTGGAATTGCCAACTGGTGACTCAGAGTCTCCTCGTGTAATGAACTGAGAAATGTCCAAAGAGCATAAACAGAAAGGAGGAAGAGAGTAAATGGTACCAGACAGCACAGACAGAAAACTTGGGCAGAAGTTGAGCTGAGAAACCTTGAGGTTCCTGAGCCTGGCATGGTGGCACACACCCTTTATCCCAACACTTAGAAGGTGGAGGCAGGAGGATCAAGGGTTCAGGGTCATCCTCAGCTACATACTGAATTTCAGGCCAGCTCCATAAGACCCTATCTCAAAACAAACAAGCAAACCAACTAACAAAAGGAAAAGAAAGATAGTCCTGTTACGGAGTTTTGGGGTTGTGTTTCTAAAAAAATAGTGAAGTCTTCTTCCACAAGGCTGGAGTAGAAAACTGCCTTTAATTCCACAGATGTAGAAGGTGAGATGTGGGGACATTGAGTCCTTAGTCAAGTGAATGAGCTGTATCTGAGATTAGAAAAGTCTGTTTTCTGTCAGGCTAGTGTCTGGGGATAGGATCTTACATTAGGTTGAGGAGACATCTCCTCCTCTGTGCCTAGGAAGAGCATCCTGCCGCCTAGAAACCCTAATGTGGGTCTACCATCCCTATCCAGGCCTTCCACTGGGGAAGCCTGGGCATTATTAACAGGTTCTAGAACTCTGACCAAATTCTTAAAAAGGTAAATAGGTTTTCAGTGTAGTTCTTGAATGCAACAGAGCCATAGAGCTTATTTCCTTAGGCATTTGTAGGGGTGAACAGTCTCTTTGCAGTTAGTTGATGAAGCCTAAAAGGTGCAAAGTGTTTGTCTGCATGTGGGGCAACCTGATGGGCCCTTCCCCTGGTGACACTTGTTACTGGAAAATACTTGTTGTCACTCGTGAGTCTCAGCATCCTACCCTTGTCCCATAAGCTGTTGACACCATCAAGGTAGAATAAGTCTGTTATACAGGGCTTTGGTGCAGAGGGGTCCTGGTACAAAGGTTCTGGGTAGACACTGTGCTGTATTTCACACTTGTGAAGTTTGGGGCTATTAGCACTCTTGGCATTTTTGTACACAACTTCAGAACATCCAAGTGTGAAACCTCATTCCTAAGGAGTTGGGAGTGGTATGACTTTGCCTCCAAATATGGCTGTTGTGTTGACCTCCAATTTTGCAAAAAGAAACTGGATACCATAGAGAGTTGTATTATTGTCTTATTTTAGAGATGTCTTATCTATACAAATAAAATAAAAACAACTTGAATGGCATACAGATGAGCTAGGGGTTAATTATTCTCAGATAATTACTAAGTAGGCATTTTAAAAGCTATTCATTCATAATTACTCAGAAACATTTACTGTGAAAGCTACAGGTTATTTATATCATAATATTGATTATTTTCCAGATTCAGCACAGATTACAGTAAGGAAGAAAATTTTTGATCTTTGGTAATCTAGAATATACTGTATCAATTTTTTTCTTGTACAGTTATCCCTTGTTTATTTAGAGACTCATTATTACATTTGTCTCAACTAGGTTTATTTTCTTTTGTCTGTATGTCAAAGTTGTTCTGTTCTGAAAGTTCTGAAATATGTCTAAAAATGATGACAGAGTGAAGCCTGACAATTTTGCCACTGATTTGTTACATGACAGAAGCCTCAACAAGAGGAACCTTTGACGAGATAAATAAGTGAGCATTCTCAGGGGTTTTTTATTATTATTTTATTTGTAATCCATTTTTTATACTCCATATTCCATTCCCCACCCCTCCCCATCCATCCTCTGACTGCTCCACATCCCTCCCCACCCCGCCTAACCTCTAAACTCCCTGGGGCCTCCAGTCTCTTGAGGGTTAGGTGCATCATCTCTGAATGAACACAGACCTGGAAGTCCTCTAGTGTATGTGTGTTGGTGGCCTCATATCAGCTGGTGTATGCTGTCTGTTTGGTGGTCCAGTGTTTGAAAGATCTCAGGGGTCCAGATTAATTAAGACTGTTTGTCTTCCTGCAGAATCGCCCTTCTCCTCTGCTTCTTTAAGCCTTCCCTAATTCAAGAACAGGGGTCAGCTGCTTCTGTCCATTGGTTGGGTGCAAATATCTACATCTGACCCTTTCAGCTGCTTGTTGGGTCTTTGGGAGGGCAGTCATGATGGGTTCCTTTTTGTGAGCACTCCACATCCTCAGTAATAGTGTCAGGTCTTGGGACCTCCCCTTAAGCTGGATCCCACTTTGGGCCTGTCACTGGACCTTCTTTTCCTCAGGCTCCTCTCCATTTCCATCCCTGTAACTCTTTCAGACAGAAACAATTATGGGTCAGAGATGTGACAGTGGGATGGCAACCCCCTCCCTCACTTGTAATCTCAGTTTTGTTGTTGTTGTTGTTTCCCTTAGAGTTAAAGATAGATCTTTATTTCAAACTCTGATCTCCCAAATTAATGTTTCCCACCAACTCTGGGAGCAGAGACCTTCACAGGCTTCACAATCTTTTGTTTAGGTGCGGCCTTTGTGGGGGCCTTGGCAGCAGCCATTGCTGTCTTCTTTGATGCCTGCTTAGCCTTTTTTTTTTTTTTTTTTTTTTTTTTTTTTTTTTTTTTTTTTTTTTTTTTTTTTTTTTTTTTTTTTTTTTTTTTTTTTTTTTTTTTTTTTTTTTGCTTCCTTGGCAGCCCTGATAGCCTGCTCTCTCTGGGCTTTCCTAACCTCTGGTTTCTGATTACTCTTGGCCATTATATCAACGAGAGGCGCACCAGTGATGTCTCGCTGGAATTTGACTGCGTGGCGGGTTCTTTTCTTTTTTTAATTTCTTCCGACTGTCCTTATTTGTGTTTTCTTCTATATAGGACAATCCAGTTTATCTGCCGAGGATTCCTTTTGGAAAGGAATGCAGACTCACATTTTGCATTAAGAAACTGGAAAACCTTCCCATTGGTCCTGGCGTAGTGCCGTCCGTGACCCGGGTAGATATTGTACCCGCTAAAACTGCACAACTCGACCCGGGCGCCTGCTTACTTCATGCTGATGCATTCTCAGGTTTTAGTCAGTCTTGGGGGTCAGCATCTCTTGGCCTCACTCTGCAGAGCTAATTTGTGTAACTTTGGTTACAGCTTGACAAAGGACCTTTTGTGACCCATGAGGCAGGCGTTTGCGTGTGTGTGCAGAGGCTCACTGGGTAGCCCAAGCTGACCTCGTTTATGGATCTTTCTACCTTAGTCTCTTATTTGCTGGGATTACGGAAATACCTTATTGCAGAAGTCCTCTCTATTTTTATTTTCTCTATTTACTCTAATGATACCTTTTACTTATTTACCAGTCTCTACTTTCTTTTGTTTTGTTTTTCCAGTCAGGGTATTTTGTATAGCCTTGGATATCCTGAACTAGCTCTGTAGACCAGATTGGCCTTGAACTCACAGTGATTGGTATGCCTCAGAATCCCAAGTGCCACCCACCGCCTGACTACTTCCTAAAAAAAAGTCATGCTTTCCCTAAGAAAAGCTAGAGATATAACTCAGTGGTAGAGAACTTGCCTAATCATTGTTTGCTATGCCCTAGGGTTCTCTAGCACCACCAAACAGTAATTACAGAAACAAAATAAACCTCTCCATGGCTCTGGAATTCCTCATTATCCCACTTAGTATCACCCTGGATGTCATAGATGCTCTCTGTGCCCCCACAACCCATTTGGCACCCATCTGTGTTGGGGGATCTGTCGACCGACCCACTTGGTCTCATTAATTGCTTGCAGTGCTGTTTTTGGATGATGGCTTGGTTTAGTATACATGTCCACATTGGAACGATGAAGGGGCAGAAGCTACATGGTTCAGCTTATGAAGAGTAATGTTGCATGCAGCTTTTGCTACCTTGCTAAGCTCTGGCCCCAGAGAATGTTAGATCTGTGGATGAAAAACACAGACACACACATTGCTTAAATTCAACCTGCCTTCTTGGCTCAACTGCTGGGCACCTCCAATGTACCCCAGCTAGTGTACCCCAGTAGTCTTAGCTTGTCACCTCTCAACCTGCCCTAGCTTCAGTTGCTCAGCCACCTTCAGTCCCAGCTCAACACCCCAAGATCTCACATGACTGTTTGGCTTTTCCCCCTCCAAAACATGTCGAAAACTCCTTTCCTCTCTCTCCTGCATCTGCTAGCTTGCCTGTGAGGACCTGGAAGTCCTACTATTCCACCTATGCTGCTGGCATCTTTATTGATGGATCAGTTGGGGAACAGGGCCTTAGCATCAGAACCAACCCCTACAGAGCAAGGGCAAATTTAAAGGTTATAGTGAGTAACTGTGGGCATCTGAAAACATTTGCCATTTGTGTTTAACAAACCAAACTTAGATAAAATTGCTTGGGGCAGGGAAGTGGGGATTTGGGGGGAATGTTATTAATGACTGAAAAATATCTGAAAAATCACAAACTGAAATAATAGCAAAATTTAAAGGAAATGTAGCTTACTATGAAGAATATGAGGGTTGGTAAAAAGTGAGTAAAAATAGTCCAAAGGAACTGATGTGTTACAGTGGCAGGTCAAGTCTCAACAGCACACTAGGCTGAGACAGTTTGACATGGAAGAGGGTTTATTTGGAGGGAGAGACAAGGTGGCAGAAGAAAGAGAAGAGGGGGAGAAGAGAGAGAGAGGGAGGGATGTTCCTCTTATTTATATGAAAAATGACATAACACAGGTAAAGGTGGGAGGTGAGCCAAGTGTATTCTGGGAACATGGTAGCTGTCATCTTGACAACAGGTCTGTAGGTCACGCTGTCGCCTATGTGATATCATAGGTTTGGGAGGTTCTGATGCTAATGGGAACCACTGAAAAATGCTCAGAAGTTACAGGCTTATGGTCTAGAAGAGGGGTACAATTGAATGCAGCATGAAGAATGTCCTTGAATCATTTTGTTTATCCACAACTTCATGGGTGTCTTACAGTTATGGTTTCAAATGGGCCTGGATTTTCTTTCCCCTTGAAAAATAATTATGAGCCAGGCAATGGTGGCATACACATTTAATCCCAGCACTCAGGAGGCAGAGGCAGAGGCAGGGGCCGGGGCCAAGGGGCGGGAGGTGGGAGGCAGGAGGCAAGCAGATCTCTGTGAGTTCAAGGCCACACTGGTGGTCTACAGAGCTCGTTCCAGGATAGCCAGGGCTACATAGAAAAACCCATACCAAAAAAAAAAAAAAAAAAAACCCAAACAAAACAAAGTTTAAAAAAATAAATTATGGTTGAACTATTATTGTTACTATTACTTGTATTTTAAGAGCTGAGGCTTTGCTATATTGCCCAGACTAACTTTTGAACTCCTAGGTTTTGAACTTCTAGACTCAGCCTTTAAGTGTAGGCAGGACTATAGGTGTGTGTCATCCACACCTCTCAGCAAGACCCTTTAATAGGCTACCTCACACAGTACATAGCAGTCCAAGCTGCCTGAGAAGTAGGTGCTCCCTCCTTTGAGGCCATCCTCTAAAGGGATAAACTTCAACTTTGAGCTGCTTTTAGATAAGAGGCTTACAAAGGCTTATAGAAACAAAATGTCTGGTTTGATCCATCTCTTTATTTGAGGATAGAGTCTCGCTATGGGCCTCAAACTTGTGGTCCTCCTGTCCTAAACTCCACAGTGCTGGAATTAGAAGTGTGTGTCTTCTACCACATCTAGCTTCAGATACTAAGAAAGCAAGGGTTGGAAACATGTCTCAACAGTTCCTCTTGCAGTGGACCAGGGTTTGGATCCTAACACTCAAATAGTTGCTCTCAACCAGGGATCTACCATCTTCTTCTGGCCTTTCTGGGCACTGCATGCATATGGTGCACAGACATGCATTCAGGCAAAACCCTGTTATATAAAATAAATAACTCTTTAAAAATAAGTAAATAAAAGCATAGAGGACCACTTAGACTTCTGGAAGATCACCACAAATATATGCTGGAAAGAAATATTAATTGTGAGCCCTGGTAAATTTCCACTTTCACTGCAAAAAACCCATGGTCTCTCTCTTCCTCTTTGTATGTATGTGTCTGGGTATCTCTGTGTGTGTCCTCATGTGTGTGTATGTGCATGTTGGGCTGTCTATGTCTGTGTGTGTCTGGGAGAGATGTATGTGTGTCTGGGTATCTGTGTGTGTGTGTGTATCTGGGAGTTTATGTATGTCTGTGTGTTTATGTATGTCTGTGCATATGTCTGAGTATTTGTCTGGGGATTGACTCTGAGCTCTCTCTTGTACTAAGCCCTGTCTGCTATCAGCCACACTCCCAATCCAATGCAGACAGCTCTTCCAGATTTTGCCAAGAAGACACTGAGCTGTCTTTGTAAAAAGTTGCTCAAAATGAACACTTGGGTATCTCCTCCTTTGGCTGTTTGAGCTGTTTTTCCTCATCTGGGATTCTTCCTAGAAGCTTGGATTCAGTTTTGAATTTGTAAAGAGTGTTGTGTGTCATGTGCCCCCCTTTCCCTACCCCACTCCTTGGGAAGACTGACACCTGGAGTGTTTAGCTGGGGCAGTAATGGGAATGTCAGGAATCCAGGAATGTCCTCATTTCCTGTGGGGAGCATCTAATTGAGCCCAGCATGAGGCTGTCCTTTAAGCTGTACCTTTCTGTACCTAAATATCTCTGAGTAGAGACAGCACAAGAAAAAAGGCTAAGCCCGCAGGAGGCAAGAGCAGGGGAACAGGGTTCAGGGTTTGACTTGGTGCCCTTTGAAGGGCTGCTTTGAAATGTTCAAAGCCTTTTGCAACACTTAGTGGGAGGGGTTATTGATTCATATTCCGGATTTTTGTAAGAATTTGGTGTTAGATGGCATGTGGAGAGATGGACACCAAATGGTTCTCGGGCAAAACTCTCCTGGAAGGGGGTGGCTCATCTCACCCATTTTGCTCCCAAGCAGGCAAGTGGAGTTCCTAAAACTAAAGGGAAGTTTCCTGACTGTTGCCTGTTTTCAAATAATTTAGGGGCGCTTTCATCTGTTTCGTACCATTAATGGTATTCACAGCCTCATGCACCATCCCCCACACCTCCACCCCCCACACACCCCATGCCCCTACCCCCTCCACCCTTGCAGAGGATTCAGTGGTAGGGTTAGCTCCCTGCCTAGCCTTTTCTTTTACAAGTAAATGCTAGTCAATGCATTTCCATGTGAAAGACATGTTAAGACATAGATTTTCTTTTCTCTTGCTTTTCTTTTCTTTTTTTTTTTAAAACTATTTTCATATTTAAAAAAGGGCTACATCGCTTTTCTAGAATATCTTTTGTGTGCTTGGCAATTTCAACTTTTTCATTCATTTAATTTTCTCCAGTATTACCCAAGAGCGAGACCCAGGGATTTATAAATTAGAACTGAAGTTCATGGGTTAAGTGATTCCAAGGTGCCCAGGTTGTAACCCAGCACTAGAGTGTGGGAACTCAGCGGGGGGGGGGGTAGGCTCAATTTCTAGTACAAAGAATCCCAAAAGGAGAGAGAGCATCTGACTTCAAAGAGCCATGTTCCTTCATGGAGCACCCCAAGATTCTGGGGATGAGTAGTAATGATATGTGCAGATGGGCTGCGCCACCCTTTACACCTGGCTTTACATGTGGTAGTCTCAGTCATTATCTGTGGAGTAATGGGCCCTAAGATTTCCAACCATTTTCAGGCCTCACACCCCAACCCCAGCTTTTGTTCACGGATGAATCCCAGGGAAGTGTGGAAGAAGAAGGGGAATAATTGTTTTTCCAACAATTAAGTTGAAGTCAAACATAGTTTGTTTTTATTTGGGGGAGTATTACAGGGAAAACGTCTTCTCAGTTGTTTTTCTACCAAGAGAGCATGAAGATATTAGGTTGTTTCCAGCAATTAGTTGTGGAGTGTAGGGTGGGAAAGAGTTATTTGGTAGGTAGTGACTCTAAGCAAATGGAAACAGATGAGCCCTGGAACTTCCCTTAACGGATTTGAGCTGATTGTCCTGAGGAAAGAACTGCCTTAGGCTGTTGACCATATAGCCTTCAGTGAAGTTATGAACTAGAGTGACTTTCTCTATCACTTTGCCTCTGGTGTCCTTGGGGTCAGGAGGCCAGACTTTAGAGCAGATCACCCTTCTTATGCCAGCTTTGCCCCTTACCTGCAAGTCATCATCTGCTCTCAGCCTTACTTTGTTCATCTGTGAAATGGAAATGACATGAGTACCTTATGCAGCCAGCATGATAATGAGAAACCTACCCATGATACTATGTTAGATCTGTAGTAAGCTGTGGCTGTACAGAAAGCTGTCACACTTCTGAACACTTTTGCCTGCTGCTTTGATCCTTGCTTCACATATATTCTTTTTTCTTCCTTCCATCAAAGCCCCACTGTCCTAACCCAGCATTCTCTACCCTGCATTATGGCCATGGTTTGTTCATAAAGATGTTTGCTTCACAGCAGGTTTTTGTTTTTTTTTTTTTAAAGGCTTGGTGGAGACAAAATATTGTGAAACTGATCTCTCTTCCTGAGTCATCGTGCAATGCTTTTGAAGGAAGGGAGTGTGCTAACAGATCTGAGCAGCTTCCGTGGAGCCTTGGAATAGCATCTTGGCTAAGAGTTAACATAGAAGATGGAGCCAGACTGCTTGCAGTTTCTAGATTACCAGAAAGCAGCAGGCTAGCCTTGGATGAGATAGCCCCTCTGCTGACTGTGGCATCTGTGGTGATGTTTAGAGCAGTGTTTTGTGTTAGAAAGAGCTATGGCAATGGTCACAAGGTCACTGTAGCAGTTCTAGTGGGCAAGAAGTCACTGTTTCTGTGCCACCTTGTGGAGAGCAGAGGAGTTCTCCTGGAAGGGGCTAAGGATGCTTCCCTTAGCTGTTTCACTGCTCTGTAGAGCAGTGAACTAAGTATGAGCAATGGCTTAGTTCTGCTTATCTTGACTCTTAGTGACTAATCTGTGGTGGAAGGATTGAAATCCTCTGGCCACTATTAGTTATAACTGTAACACATAATATGATCACCATATTTAGAATTTAATGGCAGGCCGTGCAATGATTATTATAGAACAGTTTCATTATAAACAGGTACTTTATAATTTTTTTATACTTGTAAAACTATCTTTGATTTTGAGACTACGTTTCATGAGATATAGGATAGCCTAGGCTAGCGTTTAGCTCAAGGTAGCTGAAAATGGCCTTGAATTCTTGATTCTCCTGCCTCTCTTTCCTTAGTATTGAGGTTACAGAGGTATACCGTGCCCTGCAAAAGATCATGTTTGAGCTGGGCATGGTGGCGCACGCCTTTAATCCCAGCACTCGGGAGGCAGAGGCAGGCAGATTTCTGAGTTCGAGGCCAGCCTGGTCTACAAAGTGAGTTCCAGGACAGCCAGGGCTAGACAGAGAAACCCTGTCTCGAAAAACCAAAAAAAAAAAAAAAAAAAAAAGATCATGTTTTATATAGTGCACTTAAAAATTCACTTTATTCACAGAATCATTATAAATTGTCTCAGAAATCATAATTGTTCTAGAAATGGTGCTAGAAAGTGTCAAACCCTCAGATCACAAGTGTTGCATTAGTGTATAAACCCTCAGAGCACAAGTGTTGCATTAGTATATAAACCCTCAGAGCACAAGTGTTGCATTAGTGTATAAACCCTCAGAGCACAAGTGTTGCATTAGTATATAAACCCTCAGAGCACAAGTGTTGCATTAGTATATAAACCCTCAGAGCACAAGTGTTGTATTAGTATATAAACCCTCAGAGCACAAGTGTTGCATTAGTGTATAAACCCTCAGAGCACAAGTGTTGTATTAGTATGTAGGAAGAGAAAGCTTAAAACAAGGACCAGGTGATGGAGGAGCAAATCATTGTTATTTTGTTTTCATTGTCTGCTCTTTTAAGCAGATTTTTAAAGGAGTGTGTGTGTATGTATGTGTGTGTGTGTGTGTGTGTGTGTGTGTGTGTGTGTGTCTGTGTGTGTCTGTGTGTGTGTGTGTGTGTGTGTGTGTGTGTGTGTGAAGAGGAACTAAAAGAGAAAGTCCTAAGTATCAGTGGCTCCAGTTCTTGCCACATGAACTATTGTGAAACTGTTCTCTTCTGAGTCATTACTTTCTGCTCCTACCAATGCTTCATTTTTATCCTTTTATAGTTTTGCATGCTGGCATTTGGCCCTGGTTGATACAAGCTTCTCGTTTTTACTTGAATAGTTATTTTTCATGAGTCACTTTTGGTGGGAAGATCAATTCTTTCATGTGCTGTACAGGGTGAAAGATTGTGGACTTGTCAGGAAAGTGAGAGAGATTTAGAGGTCTGTAAAAGTTCTAATAGAAACCTTGGCTACTTTGGTGCCTGCAGCAATTGGGGATGTTTTATAGTCTCTAATATTTGAGATAATCGTTCTAAGCTGTCCTCTTTGTTCAAAACATGTCTTATTTGTATTGACTTTATTTCTGGTAAAGTGGCTCAGTGGTTAAAGGCACTTACTAGACAGCTAGCCCGGTGATCTGAGTTTGATCCCTAGGATCTAACATGGTGGACATACAGAGAACCCACAAAGTTTCCACATGGATGCCAGCCATATCATGTACTCCCCACAAACACAAAGAAAGGTTTAATTTTTTAAATTAAAAATTAATGTCTTTTGAGGGGGACTGGAGTGAGGGCTTTGGGTACACCAAGCATACTCTACTGCTGGGCTACACTGGCAGCTTCCATAGCAGCAGGGTCAACATAACTACTGTGATTTGAAGACTAGTGGGAACATTATTGATGAATAAGAATCTGAAGTAAAGAGGCGGAGAGAAAGCAAGAGAGAGGGAGGGGACATTAACTCTAGTAAATTCCCAAACAGGACAAAAGGAGAAATATTGAAACTTTGGGAACAACATCAGTAACCAATAAGTACACTGGGCCTCATATATCTCATATCTGTGAGTTCTGGACCCCAGTTCAACCAGAATGGATAGAAAAATGTTGTGAAAAAAATAACATCTGTTCTGATCTCATATAGATGGGCCGTCCGTTCGAGCACTTATCTCATATTAGGTATCACAAATGATGACATAGTAGGGATGGTTCATACTGTGAGGAAGGGTTGTAATTCAAATACTTTCTGGTTTTGTATGAGTGACTTGAGCATCTGTAGACTTTGTATCTTCAGGGTGCCATGGAACCTATGCCCCTCTGTGATCATGGAGGAGCAACCAACCTGTCTTCAAGGGAAAATAAACTGGGGTATGTACATGAAAGGGAAACACACTCACACTGTTCTCCTGGCCAACATCATATGATAACATGGAATGCTGCACTTTTTAGGGACCAATTGTATACGAGGTGCTGTGTGGAGTTCAGAATAGTAAATAGTAAATTCTGAAAAATAGTCCAACCAAGTTCAGAGAACCTGGGTTATTCACATGAAACAAGTTAGTTTGTTAGTGGAGTTCTGGAATGAAGATGAATTCAGACAAGAGAAAATCAGAAAAGGGAAAGGAGAGGCCATAGTAGCCCAGCTGTTGGGCTCCCTGCCTGTTAACAGAGGTGGGAGTTAACTTGGGAGACATGCAGGGGTGGAGCCAAAGACTCTAAATAGTGGCCAGTGTGAGAACCCAGAAAAGATGAAAAGATTTTGATTCCATTACATCCAATAATATGACTGATCTCTAAAAGGATTTTTAGGGAATAGTCTGTGGCAGCAGATGTGGGGTGACTCTACTATTCAGAAATGGGAGTACCAATGGGTAGAAATGGGAGCTGATGGGCAGAGAACACTGTGTGAATGAGTGAATGAGCTGATGATGGACATGTGAAGACAGGAACGAAAAGAGAGAGATGAAAGACGTTACTTGCAGGGACTGTTACTATGTGACTGTGATGTCCATGTCATCAACTCCCTGGTAACTGATAACATCTGCCCTCTAAGATCTTAGGCCAGTAGTAGAGTGCTCATGAAACAGAATTCCCTGCCCTGCAAAATGAGCTATGTTCAGTCCCTGTTGGCAACACTCAGTGCTGTATAGCATCCAACCTTCACTTCTTGATTTTAATGTACATCTTTTGGTCTGGTCAATTATTGCTACATATATCTTTAATGCAGTAATTTATCGCCAGGTACATATGAGAAATACTTTTCATTTACTATTTGATGGTGCTGGAGACCTTACACATACTAAACCACATATTGTACCTCTGAGCAACACCCCAAGCACCCACTTCCAACTAAGCTACTGAAATAAATTGCTTTGCGGAACAGCCTATCCTGAAGACTGCTTTGAAGTGAAGGAGCCTTGCTGGCCCGTTAAGATGGCAGGAACAAAAGAGTCCTTTAGGTTTGAGCCTGGCCCTTCAGGCCTTGGACCTTTTCCTCATTTCCCCCACCCACCCCTTCCTCCTGAAAGACAGCTACCAGAAGACTTGGCTCTTTGATTGTTGCTCATGAGGAGGCTTCATCTGAAGAAGTCAGCCTAGATAGGGAGAAATCAGGAGGGAGTTGCATTCCCTTGCTTTGCTTTGACTTCTACTCTCAATGAAGCATGCAGGTCTCAAGATCTAAATAGTCATCATGGCCAACCTCATATAAGCCTGAACATATAAAGTATGCAGGGGCTCAGATGGCAGCGTAAATCTTTGTCATTTTATAGCTTTGCCATTCAGTTCCTTCCTTCCAGTCTATTCAGATTTATTCAGCCACTGATATAAGCAATTCAGAATGTTTTTATGACTCTAGCAATCCCTGCCCCCGGTCCCCCTCCCCAGTTTCCCTTCAGATCCTTTAATCCTCACTCCTCGGAACCACTGAACTGATTTCTGACTGAATTTGCCTGTCTGGGCAATTTTCATAGACGTGCAAGCATAGAATTTGTTGTCTTTGTGTCCAGTTAACTTCACCTAGTTTGTTATATTTAGAGCTTATTCATTTGTAGTATGTATGACAACTTCATTCTTTTTTTATTACTAAATAATATTCTACTGTGTAGTTATACCATGTTTCACAAATTAACATCTGAGAACCATGTGGATTTTGTTCCTCTTGACTATTACTGTTATTTGCATATATGTTTTTGTGTGAACACGTTTTCCTATCTCTTTGAGTGGAGCTTCAGTGCTGTATAATTGTATTTTCACTTGAGGAGATTCCAAAATATTTCTGAGAGGGCACAATGCTTTGTTTTTAAATTGTGTGACCCATTCTCTTTATACCAAAAGGGGTGGGGATAGGTCTAACTTGTTGTTGTTTTCTTACAGTACAGAAATTATGTAAGTTAACTAAAACAGAGCTACAGTGGAAGATTTTATTTGGTGTGTGTGTGTGTGTGTGTGTGTGTGTGTGTGTGTGTGTGTATGTGTGTGTGTAAATATCCACAAAAGTCAAAAGAGGGCATTAGAGCCCTTAGAGTTAAGAGTTATAAACAGTTGTGAGCCATTCAACATGGGAACTGAACTCTGGTCCTCTAGACAGGCAGTAAGCGTTCATAACTACATGTCTCTAACCCCAACACCTCTATTTTGAACTTCTAGAAGAGGGAAAAAAGTTAATGTAATTATCTTTGGGTAACCTCAAGATAATTGTCAGGGTTTTTTGTTGGTTTTGTTTTGTTGGTTGTCTACTATCACTGAAGAAAGGCCAGGTATCTTTGTTCCCTGAGTGAGAATCAAAGTAATGCTAGTACTTGATGTGCTAGAGTGATGGCTTAGTACTTGGGGTGCTAGAGTGATGGCTTAGCAGTTGGTTGGTTGGTTAAGATCATCGGCTGTTCTTCTAGAGGTCATGGGTCCAACTCCTTGCACCTACTATGGTGGCTCACCACTGCCTATTATGGGATCTGTTGTCCTCTTCTGGTGTGCAGACACTTATGTAGACAAAGCACCATGCTCATAAAAAAATAAAAAGTTATTCTTGAGCTGGGCGGTGGTGGCGCACGCCTTTAATCCCAGCACTTGGGAGGCAGAGGCAGGCGGATTTCTGAGTTCGAGGCCAGCCTGGTCTGCAGAGTGAGTTCCAGGACAGCCAGGGCTATGCAGAGAAACCCTGTCTCGAAAAACCAAAAAAAAAATAAAAAATAAAAAGTTATTCTTGGAGGGGGGGATTATGCTAACTGGCTGTAGAGTGGTGTCTTGGTAGACTCTGAACCCTTCACAACATCCACTCACCACCTGATGCCCTAGCCAGGGTTTCGTTTGCTGTGAAAAACACCATGACTGTAAACAACTTAGGGAGGAAAGGGTTTATTCTGCCATAACTTTCTGTCACAGTCATCCTAAAGGGAGGCTAGGGCAGGAACTTAAGGCAGGAATCAGGAGGCAGGAACTGATGCTGAGGTCATGGGAGGATGCTGCTTACTAGCTTACTCCCCGTGCCTTGCACAGTATGCTTTCTTATAGCAACCAGCCCCAGGGTGGCACTGTCACAATGAGCCGACTCTTCCCACATGAATTAGAAAAATGCACCACAGCTTGCCTACAAGCCAGTCTTATGATGTCATTTTCTCAATTGGGGTTCCCTCTTCCAAAATTACTCAAGAAGACATAAAACTAGCCAGTAGACCCGCCAAACAGTGACATTTCACCAAATAAAAATATGCCTATCAAGATGCCAAATTAAGGTTCTGTGCTGGTTGAATACAGTGTTCATGGGTTCTTTTCCACTAGTATCCTATATTTCTCTTACTGTGAAGCTTTCTGAGGTACCATCCCTTCTCTGTGGCATAACTCAGGAAGTGACAATGGACCCAAAAGAAAGTGAGAGGGAGCATGTATGGGCAAGTACTGAGGAGACTGCAGGGGCCTTGTCCTGCACGCCATTCTTCAGCCAGTGTGTGAAGACTGCTTGATTCCAGGCAGGTTTGACCCTGGGTGGATTACCACACTTACCATGGAGGGTCTGTATTTGGGTTGTGAAAAAAAATAGGGCAACAGTATCTCTTACTTGGCAGTGGTCCATTGTACGATTCATGTTATGAGCTGGTGTATTTAATCCTAAGTAGCCTGACACAAGGCTTTCACTAGTGGTTGCTTGATTCAAAACAGAGCAGACCCATTCTTTGGCAGTATCCCCAAATAACATAATTTAGCTTGACTCACGATCTTATGATGGATACATTCCTGAATTCTGTTTAGTTGGGAAGACAACCTCTTCCTCTTGGCTGGGACTTCATCACTGATACATAAATTTAAACCTGGGGTTGGACATAAGGGGGGACTCTCAAGATGAAATGGAGCCCATGAAACCCTAGGCATATAGTAAATGAAGAATCTGGGTCTCTCTTGTGGCTTATCCAAGTTACCACAACAGAAGAAAACAAAAGTAGAACCGAGGTAGCCAAGATTTTTACTCATAGGTGACAGCAAAGAGACTTCGTGTGCATGAAAAGGACATCTCCTGTGAAAAGTATCTTTCCCAGCTCGTTGGTGCTGCAGCGCTGTGCTTACAGCTCAGTCCTAATTGCAGCCTTTTTCTTCTTTCTCTAGTTGGGTTCATAAGGATTTGGCAACCTAACCGGTACTTTATGTCATTTGCTCATTTTAAAGGAGGAGCAGGGATGTCTCCCTGGCGAGTCCCTGGAGGTCATTGTGTACTAGAAATGGCATAGCTGAGATACAGGGCAATCTTTTTTTTAAATTAAGAGCTTCTTTTGTTTTTGTTTTTTTTTTTGTTTTGTTTTTTTGTTGTTGTTGTTGTTGTTTTTTTTTTTTTTTTTTTTTTTTTGGTTTTTCGAGACAGGGTTTCTCTGTGTAGCTCTGGCTGTCCTGGAACTCACCAGGCTGGCCTCGAACTCAGAAATCCACCTGCCTCTGCCTCCCGAGTGCTGGGATTAAAGGTGTGCCCCACCACACCCGGCTAGGGCAATCTTAATAAACGAATGCATGTGAAAATGTGTTACTGAGCTCTCCAGGCTGAGCCAGGCCACCATTAGGAGCAATGGTACACCTTTGAAGATGGCATTTCTCTTTCTTTCTCTATTCCACTCAGACCTTAGGAAAAGGCAGGAAATTCTATCTACCCTTGACTCCGTGTCCCTTATAGAAGCTTCTGCAAGAAGGTTAGATAATAACATTCTAGCATGCAGAGGACTTATTTGCTATCTTAGATGTGCTGAGATCTGACATAAACTAGGCCCTAGTGGAGTTTTAAGAAAAATGGCGCTGTTGTAGTCTTCTCTTTTTTTCTTTCTTTCATTTCTTTTTTGTAGTGTAGTGAAAGACTTGAGGATGGGTGTCTTATACAGAAAGAGATTAATGTTGTGTATAGTTCTCTAAGTCTGAAGTTGATAGCTTTCTTGCTTGTAGAATTTAGAGGTGGCATAGGGTTTCTATTATATGAGCAGAACATGTATGCATATGCCTGCCCCTTCTGGTCTTTTTAAAACTTTCAGGATTCAGTACTATCCTGCCCCGCTCTTGCCCCCTGCCATGAGATTAACTACCTCTAATCAGCTCCTAGGACACTTTAATCACCAGTCAGATGATTTCTTCCATCATACTTCATCATGGGTATGAGGTATGTTTCAAACAGGAATTCTAAGAGAGATACTTTGACCATATATAAACATTTTGCAAATCGCATCCCACCTATGCTTTCCCTTTCCCTCCTTCAAGCTCTCTTAGTAAGGAAAGCTGTCTGGTTTTACATATACATCTATCCACGAGAGAATGCCTGTGCGTGCTGGCTCTTACATATGGGCGTGTTTGCACATGGAGGACTTGTGATGGGGCGATATTTAACTTCATAGGATACAGGACAAATGCCTTGTCAGCTTTATAGCAGGCTGATGGACAGAGAAAGCCTGTTGGCAACTTTCAAATACTTTTTGTTTGATTGGTTTTGATATATAGGGTCTTACATAGTACAAGCAGGCTTCAGCCTTACTATGGAGCTCAGTCTGGGATTGCAGGCTTATGCCACCACTCATAGCTTGAGATCCTTCAAATACTAAGACAAAGAGAGGTTTTTCTACCCACACAGAAGAGCTACTCTGTCCTGAATCAGTCAGAATACCTCCTTAGAGTGTAGAAAATCACCAAGTATGGTGGTGAACAGTGTGGAAACTGAGATGACTTCATCTTGGGGTATGACCAGATGGACACAATTGTGAAACAGAGGGGGACCAAGATGAAAGGCTTTCAGTGGATGGACCTGTCCAGCAAAGGCAAATGTTGTTTGTTTGTCATCATTTGTTCTTAGAGCCTGGGCTAGTGCTAATTCACCCCAGTGAAGGTCAGTCTCAGGAAAGTTGTGTATACTGCTGGAATAGTGGGTCCCATGCCTGTGGCAGGAGAAAAGAAGACTTGCCCATCATTCCTGGCAGCCATCTATCTCCTCTGCCTCCTCAGCCCACCCAAGCTCATTGGAGAAAAAAAAATTCTTCACAATTACCAGAAGCCCAGGCCTATTCCAACAGGAGGCTTATTCAGTAGCAGCAGACAAGATCATAGCTTGACTAACAGGAGACATGGAACATCCTAAATTAGCTGATTGAGGTAAACTGAGAATATTCTTGAATTAAAATTACTTAGTTGATAGAGAAAATAGTAAAATGACTGCAGATGGGAACACAAACAGATCATCATCTAGCCTAATGGGTTTTTCTTTTGAAGGTTTGGGCTTGGGGTTATTCTAAACTTAGGGCCTTCCATAGACCTGAAGTTTTCTATGGCTGGGCCTACTGATCCCTCTACCACAAAGAAAACATGATACCTCTAGCAAACTACAGCTTTATGTAGAACTAGACATATTTATGTAACTCAGTCAAAAGAATTTAAAAATCTCCAATTTTGTGAACTTGCTGTAACTAGAGAAAAAAAGATCCATATCCTGCCAATGAGATATGCCATCCCCTATATCCAGAACAGTCAAGGATGCAGTCTTTATTGGCAGTGATGTTCAGCAATGCTCACTGAAGAAGTCTTGGTCCTGTTCAACGACAGATAGAATACTGTGGCTATCATGAAGTAGGAGCCAGGTGAGAATCTCCTTAATGGAGAGTCTAAGATGTGCCATTCATACTTCATTTTAAGTTAGCAAGAATGGGGTCCTGGTAGACATGTTTCTGGTCCTTTCCTTATAAGATAGGGAACTCTTTAAAAAAATTTTTTTTATTTCTCTCAAATCCTGTGTGTGTGTGTGTGTGTGTGTGTTTGTGTGTGTGTGTGTGTGTGTGTGTGTGTATCTATACATGCACAAATACATGTGCACAGGAAACCCTGGAGGCCAGAAGAGAGCAACAGATTACTTAATTCTTTGGAGCTGGAGTGAGATGTAGTTGAGCCACCCAGTGTAGTGTGGGTGCTGGGAACTCAACCCAGTACTCTTCAAGTACAGCATGTGCTCTCAACCACCAAGCCATCTCTTCTGCCCTTTCTATCCCTTTTTTTTATAAAGGACTCTAATTAACACCGTTGTGGTCCATTTTCTACATAAGTTTGCCTTGCTTAGATACTGTACTCTTCTTCATCTGCCCCAACATGTGACAGGACATTCTTCAAGGCAGGGTTACAAACATCTGCAGCCTAGGAATCAGCGAGTTCCCCAGGGAGGGTGTTAAATCCAGAGTCTGCTGATCTGTTTCCTGTCTTTGTTATGGTTTCTTCACCGTAACTGGATATCCTTCCGAGCTCCAGCAAGCTGGTACTGTGTGCAGCTGTGTCAGCAGGCCAAGGACTGCTGGCTTTGGAGGCCACATTCCCATTTACATAGCCAGCTTCCAGAACTCCAGTATACCTATTTGTTTATAGGGTAAGCTGCTCCCTGTCTGCAGATCTGTAGGCCTTTCCATGTCATTCACAAGGCTCTGTGTAATCTAATTAAGATGAAATAAGAGGGAGATGGTTACCTAGCTGCACAGGACTCTGCCAAGACAAAAACCTCACAGGAATGCAAACAAATCACCATCCTAACAAATAGCTATGAAAACCCTTCAGGAAAGTAGCAAAATCTCGCAGACTGTGAAGCGGGAAGGCCTCACTGAAGCTGTGGAGCTAGGGAATGTGGGTATGTGGCTGTGCCTGTCTGGGAAGGCCTNGCTGAAGCTGTGGAGCTAGGGAATGTGGGTATGTGGCTGTGCCTGTCTGGCTTTGTACTACCACTTATATGGTACTTTTGCTTTGAGGACAGATAGCCCTCCAAACAGCTTTTGATCCACATGTGCTGTCTCCCCAGATGCAGAGCAGCAAGGAGTCCCTGTTGCCTGAGGTCCAGAACTTAGCACACTGCTCTTTGTTGGAGGAGAAAAATGCACTTTTTGGAAACCTTGCAAATGACATTGACTATTCACAGAAACACAGCATCCACTGCCAGTGGGTTTCCAGTAAGCCTTTAGAGTGATTAACCCAAAGTGGGTTTGTGAACTTCTTGCACAGAGATGTTGAAGAGGCTCCATATAGAGGGTAAAGAGAAAGCTGTTGATAACTCTGAAGTCTCTCTTGTTGACCTGGCACAGAAAAGAGAGCCTACCAAATGTGTGCTTCTTTTGAGGATGGTACAGGGCTTTTCTTTCCCCGCATCAAGCGGTTTATCTGTATAACCCTGATTTATGACTCAAGTCCCTCTTATGATCAGTCCCACCCCCTTGGTGCTTTCTGGAGCCCAGTTTAGCAAGAGGTTTGGATTTTATATGAAGTTGTAAGACCTGATAAGTGTGCAGAACAAAAATTCACAGCATGTTGTATTGTTTAGACTCTTAAGGAGAGCATAATGCCAAAAACAGTTTCCAGTCTTCATTGAGAACTCCAGCTTGGAGGGGAAGTGCATGCCTGTGAGCCTAGCACTTGGAAAGTGGAAGAAAGAGGATCAGGAGTTCAAGGCTAGTTTGGACTCTGAAACCTTATCTTAAAAAAATAACCAGAGAAGGGAGGATCTCAAAGTAGGCACTGCTACAATACCGTCAGACTTTAATGCTGTCATTTATACCTCCCGAGAAATCAGATGGTTTTTCTCAATTTAGTTCCTATGTTCAGTGTAGAAATGTAGTAAAATGCTCCATATAATGAACTGCAAAGAGGTTCTAAGCCAGCCAGGCTCCAGCCACGTGCTGTGTGTAGTACCAACATATGGTCTGATTTCATACTCTGTCTGAACTGTGCCTGATATGCTTAAGTGGCACATCATTTAAAATATACTGTGCTGCCTCATGGAACTTTCTCCAAAATTGACCATATACACAAGTTTCAACAGATACAAGAAAATTCAAATACTGCCCCTCCCATCAGATCACCTCAGATTAAAGATGGATTTTAACAACAGAAACAACAAAAAGCCAAACTCGTGGAAACTAAACAACGGAATGAAAACTGGGTCAAAGCAGAAAGAAGAGAGAAATGAAAGACTTCCTGTTTCTAGAGTTCAGTGAATGCACAGTATACCAAACTGATGTGGCACAATGAAAGTGCTGTTGAGAGGGAGTTCATAGCACTGGATGCTTTCATACGGAAGCTGGAGAGATCCCACACTAGCAACCTAACAGCACACCTGAAAGCTCTAGGACAAAAAGAAGCAAAAGGAATAGACATAAGAAAATGATCAAACTCAGGGCTAACATCAGTTAGGAACAAAAAGAATAATACAAAGAATTAATGAAAAAAAAAGAGCTGTTTCTTCAAGAAAATCAGTAACACAGACAAACTTTTGAACAAACTAAAAGACACAGAATATCCAAATTAACAAAATCAGAAATGAAAAGGGGAATATAACAGATACCTAGCAACTCCAAAGAGTCATTAAGTCACACTTCAAAACCTGTACTCCACAAAATTGAAAACTCTCCACTAAATGGGCACTGTTCTTAGTAGATACCACTTGCCAAAGTTAAATCAAGATCAGATTAACAATCTAAACAGGTAATCCCCAAGGAAATAGAAGCAGTCACTAAAAGTCTCCCAACCAAACAACAACAACAACAACAAAAACTAAAACTAAAAAAGCCCAGGGACAGTTTTAGCACAGTTCTACCAGACTTTCACAGAAGAGCTAATAGCAAAAATTATAATACAATTCAAAAACAGAAGGAACCTTGCTGAATTTATTTTATGAGGCCAGTCACCCTGATACCCAAACTATACAAAGATTCAACAAAGAAAGAGAATTATAGACTATTTCTCTCATGAATATTGATACAAACCTTCTAAATAAAATACTCACAACCTAAATCAAAAAACACATCAAAAAGGTGATTCGCCATCAAGTAGACTCCATGCCAGAGATGCTGGAAAGGTTCAACATACGAAAATCTCTTAATGTAATCCACTATATAAACAAACAAAATAACATGAACATCTTATTAGATACTAAAAAAACCTTTGACAAAATCTAACACCCCTTCATGGTAAATGTCTTAGAGAGATCCGGGATATAAGGGACATCCATAAATATAATAAGGCAATGTACAGCAAGCCTATACTGGTCATCGAATTAAATGGAGAGAAACTCAAAGCAATTCCAGTAAAATCAGGAACAAGACAAGGCTCCCCTCTCTCTCTGTATCCATTCAATATAGTACTTGAAGTTCTACCTAGAGCAATAAAACAACTAAAGGAGATCAATGGACTATATATTGGAAAGGAAGAAGTCAAAGTATCATTATTTGTAGATGATATAATATACATAAGTAATCCCCCAAATTCTATCAGGAAATTCCTACAACTGATAAATACCTTCAGTGAAGTGTGGCTGGATACAAGATTAACTAAAAAAAAAAAAAAAAAAAAAAAAAAAAAAAAAAAAAAAAAAAAAAAAAAAAAAAAAAAAAAAAAAAAAAAAAAAAAAAAAAAAAAAAAAAAAAAAAAAAAAAAAAAAAAAAAAAAAAAAAAAAAAAAAAAAAAAAAAGAAAAATCAGAGAAATAATACACCTCACAATAGCCACAAATATCTTCATATCTGAAATATCTTGAGGTAACTAACCAAGCAAGTAAAAGACCTGTATGTCAATAACTTCAAGTCTTTGAATATAGAAATTGAAAAAGATATCAGAAGATAGAAATATCTTTCACAGTCATGGATTGGTAGGATTAGCATAGTAAAAATGCCCTTTCTACCAAAGACAATCTACAGATTGAACACAATATCCACCAAAAGTTTCACACAATTTCTTTCACACCTTGAAAGAGCAATACCCAACTTTACATGGGAGAGAGAGAGAGAGAGACAGAGACAGAGAGACAGAGAGAGAGACACAGAGAGAAACAGAGAGAGAAATAGAAAGGGAGGGAGAGAGAGAAACAGAGAGGGAGAGAGGGAAGGAGGGAGGGGGAGAGGGAGGGGCAGGCTAAAAACAATCCTGTAAAATAAAAGAACTTCCAGAGGTATCATCATCCCTGATTTCAAGTAATACTATACTACAAAGCTGTAGTAATAAAAGCCATATGACATTGGCATAAAAATAGACAGGTTGATTAGTGAAATTGAATCAAAGACCCAGCTGTAAATCTACACATCTGTGGACACCTGATTTTTGACAAAAAAAAATATACAATGGCAAAAAGGAAGCATCTTCAACAAGTGGTGCTTTTTTAACTAGATGTCTGCATGGAGAAGAATGCAAATGGTTCCCGCTGTATCACCCTACACAAAACTCAAGTCCAAATGGATCAAAGACCTCAACATAAAACCAGATACACTGAACCTGATAGAAGAGAAAGTGGGGAATAGCCTTAGACACATTGGCACAGGAGACATCTTCCTGAACAGAAACAATAGTGCAGGTACTAAGATGTACAATTAATTAATGGACCCTCATGAAACCAAAAAGCTTCTGTAAGGCAGAAGACACCATCATTAGAACATAACAGCAGCCTACAGAATAGGAATATGGCAGAGGTATAATATGCAAAATATATAAAGAATTCAAGAAACTAGATGTCATACACAGAAACCAAATAATCCAATTTAAAAAAACATAGGATACAGACTTAAACAGAATCTTCAACAGAGGAATCTCAAATGGCTGAGAAACATTAAAAGAAAGTGTTCAACATCCTTACCCATCAGGGTAGTGCAAATCAAAATGACTCTGAGATCCTTCTTATACCTGTGATTATGTGTAAGACCAAAAACATAAGTGACAGCTCATGCTGGCGAGCAAGGGGGAACACTCCTCCATTGCTGCTGGGAGTGCAACCCAGTAAGACCTACAGAATCAGAAATAGGAAACACCCAACCTGGAACCTGCTGTCCAGCTAGTTTATATAAACCAAAGGACTCCAGAATCTGTGAAAAACTATGCCTGAGAAAACTAAGGCAGAGAGTAGTACAGACAGATAGCTGATGTTGACTCTAACTTTTACATACATATCTTTTATTGCACACACACACACACACACACGTACACACATAATGACAATAGTCATTGGTTAGTGTGAGTTTAAGCATTTTGTGTATGTGACCCGATATCTCAGTTAATTCTTACTATAATCTTATAAAAGGTAC
Source organism: Mus minutoides (assembly GCA_902729485.2). Taxonomy (NCBI): domain Eukaryota; kingdom Metazoa; phylum Chordata; class Mammalia; order Rodentia; family Muridae; genus Mus; species Mus minutoides. The sequence continues at coordinate 173,428 of LR753364.1, read as the reverse complement.
TCTAATAGGGGAAGTGTTCCATTTGATTGATGAAGAAACTGAGGTGTAAAGACCTCCATAAATTCTCTACAGGCCAACAGGGAGCAGAAAATAGAAGCCAAGTCTGTCTGATTTTACAACCTAAGAGCTTATTTACATCAAATCACAAATATTCATCAGAACAGTAATTATTCAGAGTTTCTTCTAACAGTTCATAAGTAATCATTGATGCTAACAGTTTACTTAACGCCTATTCTGCTTAATGCATGATCATACAAACTCAGTATTTAAAGAGACTTTGACTTTTTTCTCAAGCAACTTATAATCTGTGTTGGAGATAATATTTTTAAAGGAGGTAAGAATAAGTTAGTATATAGCAAATAATTGGGTGTAGTACAAAATTATAAATTCTTAGGTGAGAAAAAGTCAACATGGGTCACAGGATCAAGGTGACCTTCTCTCTATGATGTAATCGTTCTTTAACTAAAAGCATATAGGCTTTCTGCTCCTCCCTGTTCGAGACAGCTGCATCCCATAGACAAAATGGTGAAGGTAGGTGTGAATGGATTTGGCCGTATTGGGTGCCTGATTACCAGGACTACCATTTGCTCTCCACTTGGCAAAGTGGAGATTGTTGCCATCAACGACCCCTTCATTAACCTAAACTACACGGTCTGCATGTTCCAGTATGACTACACCTATGGTAAATTCAACAGCATAGTCAAGGCTGAGAATGGGAAGCTTGTCATCAACAGGAAGCTCATCACCATCTTCCAGGAGCAAGATGCCACTAACATCAAATGGGGTGATGCTAGTGCTGAATATGTTATGGAGTCTACCGGCATCTTCCCCACCATGGAGAAGGTCAGGACCCACCTGAAGGGTGGGACCAAAAGGGTCATCATCTCCACCCCTTCTGCCGATGCCCCCATGTTTGTGATGGGTGTGGACCATGAGAAATATAACAACCCACTCAAGATTGTCAGCAGTGCATTCTGCATCACCAACTGCTTATCCTCCTGACCAAGGTTATCCATGACAACTTTGGCATTGTGGAAGGGCTCATGACCATAGTCCATGCCATTACTGCCACTCAGAAGACTGTGGGTGGCCCCTTAGAAAGCTGTGGCGTGATGGCCATGGGGCTGCCCAGAACATCATCCCTGCATCCACTGGTGCTGCAAAAGCTCTGGGCAAGGTCATCTAAGTGCTGAATGGGAAGCTCACTGGCATGGCCTTCTGTGTTCCTATCCCCAATGTATCCACTGTGGATCTGACATGCCGCCTGGAGAAACCTGCTAAGTATGATGACATCAAGAAGGTGGTGAAGCAGGCATCTAAGGACCCACTGAAGGGCATCCTGGGCTACACTGAGGACCAGGTTGTCTCCTGTGACTTGAATAGCAACTCCCACTCTTCCACCCTTGATGCTGGGGCTGGCATTGCTCTCAATGACAACTTTGTAAAGCTCATTTTCTGGTATGACAATGAATATGACTACAGCAACAGGGTGGTGGACCTCATGGCCTACATGGCCTCCAAGGAGTAAGAAACCCTGGACCACCCACCCCAGCAAGGACACCGAGAGCAAGAGAGAGGCCGTTGGCTGCTGAGGAGTCCCTGTCCCAACTCAGTCCCCAACACTGGGCATCTCCTGCACAGTTTCCATCCAAGAACCCCATAATAACAGGAGGGGCCTAAGGAGCCCTCCCTATTCTCTTGAATACCATCAATAAAGTATGCAGCACCCCCCCCCAAAATAAAAAATAAAAATAGAAGCATATAAAACAATGTAACACTTGGGTTGTACCTTGTACCCAAAAGACACATGCTAAAATCTAGTTATAAGAAATACTAGAACATTTGGTTTTGGAAGTCACCTCCAAAAAACTTTCCATGTGGCATAGTTTTGCTCTTCGTTATGTGTTAATTTTGATTCTGAAGTTGAGTAGATGTAGAATCACCTCAGTGGCTCAGCTCTGGACATGACAGTGATGGACAGATGAAGCACACTAACTACTATGCTTTCATCACCACTGTGGACTGGATCCCCTCAAATTGTGAGCAAAACATACTCTTTAAGTTGCTTCTTGGTGGGTATTTTGTCACAGCAGGAAGTGTGTGCATGTGTATAAAATATTGCAATTCATATATAAATCTGTGAACACCATTTACTATCTTCCATATGATTGTTTATGATTCCAAGATGAATGAGACATAGGCTGTGCTCTCAGAACTTAGATGAAGGTAAGAAGACATGAGAAGGATGAGGTGGGCAGGTGTNAAGAAATAATTTTGTTTGTCATTCTATAGGTGTCATCCATCTTTTTCTAAAAGGTCTCCTACTGGCTTGGAAATCAACTAGTAGATTATGCCACCTTGCCATTGCTGGGTTCTGCCTCCCCACAGTGGATTGTAAGCCTGGCTTTTTGTTTTGCATCAGACTTAGGTCCTCATATTCACAAGGGGAGTACTTTATTGACTGAACTATCACTCCAACTGTGGAAAGAGAATCTTTACAGGTAATGAGATTGGAATGAAGTAATGGATACGATCGATCGTGGATTTATATTTGTGGTCATACACATGTGGGAAGATAAAGCAAAGAACTGGGTGAGGTAAGAGGAAACCACTGTGCCAAAGATTGCCACAAACCACCAAGGTTCATAGGCTCAGAAGTTCTCAGTCCTGCCAATACCTTTTCAGTTATAGTTGCCATGACCACTGAGAGGTGGTTGGCTTTCTGTTGTTTATGGTGCTTTTTCACTGCTAAGGATGTGAGTGGTACATTATATCATTTTATTATGGCTTTTGTTACAAATTCACCATAAGCCCAGTAGTATGTACACAGTTTTGGAAGCCAGAAGTATAACCTCAGTTTCATCGGTCCAAATTCAAGAGTCAGCAGGGCTGATCTTTCTGGAAGCCTCAGGAAGAATCCATGCTTTGCTTCTTTGATCACCTGGTGTCTGCTAGCATCCTCAGCTTCTAGCTTCCCACTACACTAGCTGCCGCTGAGGACCTACTGTCCTTCCCTCTGTGTTTGCTAGATCCCCCCTCTTCCTCTTCTCTCATAACGACACTATTTTGTCTGCTTAGGGCCCACCAGATAAGATAACCCAAGATGATGCTCCATCTCACAATACTTAGTTTTATGATATTGCAGAGACACTTTCTCCAAATACATTTCCAGTTTCAGGGGTTAAAGCTAATGTCTCTTCTAGATTGTCACTAGCCTATCTCAGATATTCTGACACATAGATTGAACTGGCCAATGGTCAGCAAGATGATTCTGATATTAGTAGGAGCAGAAAACAGTCAAGAGTGTGTACAAGAGTGAAAACTTAGGAGAGAGTATGACTAGTGAAAACTTAGGGGAGAATATGATATCCTTTGGGAATAGGTGAGGAAGAAGATAGAGTCAATGGCCACCTGAAAGAGGCAGATGCGGGAAAACAGTTGAAATGACTGAAAAGAAATCCTTATACTAGTTTTCTGATACCATAACAAAATCCCTATGTAGGAAGCTTTATAAGAAAAGTTCGTTTGGATTCAGTTTTCAGGCACAGGGACAAGGGGCTGCATCTGATGATGACCTTCTTCTTGTCAGGGCCTAAAGTAGCTCACAGTATCACTTGGCTACAAACAGAGCACCTGTACCTGTGTGTGTCCTCTGGTCCTTTCCCTAGGAAGCTGCCAGTATTTAATTTTGGCAGCTCTACCAAGATGACCTTGCCAAGAATCAGGAGAGGGTGTTGTCAAAAAGCTAAGAGAAAAGTTTTTTAAAAAGATAGTCATTCTTTTTTTTTTCAATTTTTATTAGATATTTTCTTCATTTACACTTCAAATGCTGTCCCGAAAGTCCCCTATACCCTCCCCCACCCCCCACCCTGCTCCCTACCCACCCACTCCCACATCTTGGCCCTGACGTTCCCCTGTACTGGGGCATATAAAGTTTGCAAGACTGATAGTCATTCTTTTAAAGGATTTTGTTCTGTTTATTCTTCTGATAGTTTCATACATGTATGCAATAGGTATAGAGTATTTCTTTTTTGTTTTGTTCTTTATTCTATTTACCTTTATTTTATGTGCATTTGTGTTTTGCCTACATGTATGTCTGTATGTATGAGAATATCAGATCTTGGAGTTACAGACAGTTATGAGTTACCATGTGGGTACTAGGATTTGAACTTGGGTCCTGTGGAAGAGTAGTTGTACCCTTAACTACTGAGCCATCTCTCCAGCACCATATTGAATGTTTCTTGATCCTTTACATCCCAGATTCCTAGGGCCACCAACAGTTACCTTTCTACCATCACTTCCTTTCATTATTATTATTATTATTATTATTATTATTTGTAACCTGCTGAGTTCTGTTGCCTACTGGAATGTTGATTGATTTTGCTGGCTTTAGGAAAGCAGTATGCTCTTACTATCTTATGTCTTTTGCACACAGTTTACACAAGTAAGTCATGTTACAGTTGTGCTCCACTAGCACAGCAATTAGGGTACTAGACTATGGATCTCTGTGCTCCCGCCTCCCTGGCTTTCAGTTTGGAAATTCCAAATTACATTTATTCCATGATGTTGGCAAAGTGGCTACAGAAGATTGCTACACACACACACACACACACACACACACACACACACACACACACACACATGAATTGGAGCATATATATATATATATATATATGTAAAGAAATAAAATACAGGAAAATAGTAATCTTTTTAACACAGAAGTTCTGACCCTGACTGACTCGAGAGAAAGACAAATTTTGTGGCTGCCACATGGGTGCTGAAAAGCATCAGAATTGCAGTCTCCAGACCTCTGCACCTCTGCACTTCTCCATAGGCACTTTGGATGCATATTTTCATGCCACTGTTACCAGAATCAGACGCCTTCAGCAATCATCAAATCAAATCATGTTATTATGTACTTTTGAAAGTTTTTGAAAAACTGCTTTTGAAAAAGGCTTTAAAACAAACAAACAAAAAAACGGTCTGACCTGTAAAAAACTGACCACTGTATCTTTTCATTCCATGCAGTTACATTCTTGGTGCATTTTGCTGTAGTAGAAAAAAAATTCCCATAGCTTTATATTTAGTAGAATAAGAGGGGACAGGACCTTTAACTTAGTTTTGCTTTTGCATATGCTGTGTATTACTAAAGAGTTCCAAACACCAAAGCAGGTTCTCTTTGTGATAACATCAAGTGTATATAAGGGAGAAGAGGGCATTTTACATCCCACTTTTCACAGTGGCTCACTAAGAGCAGTCTAGATTCTCAGCACACACGGCCATGAACTGCTGTTTTTCTTGCAGTATCTCTGGTGGATCTGTTTTCTTGGTCTGGCAAAGAAGTCAGATTCTATTCAAGACACCCATGTGGGTGGCCTCAGCTTAGCATTTCCAGAAGGGCGGATCATACTGCTTTCTCTCCAGCCCCTGAGAACCAGAGGAGGGCCACGATGTTGGGGGTAGTGGTGGTAAAAGAGATGCCTAATTGGCTCTGATGAGCTCATACCCACAGCAGAGTCACTTTAACATAAGCAATTCTTTGACAGTACAGCCATTTGACTTTCAGTTACATATAGAAAAGGTAAATTGTTGGTAACGAAGTCCAGGGAGAGCATGGATGCTTGTGCCATCTGCGCAGCATGGTCTTTCATTGGAGGAGATTCAATTAATGAAGTAGCTACAGAATAAATCACAATAGATTTAAAAAGGAATTCAATGTGTGACTGTCTCATTTAATGGCCATATGGGGTGAGATCTCCAATTGCTCAAACCAAAAGGAACCTATCAGCAGAGAGGAAAAGCAGTATAAATTGCCAGGAATAATCATTAAGACGTTACTAAATACCCAAAGTCATATAAGTCAGTTTTCCAGGAGTATAACAAAATAAACTACAACAACCAGCTTTCAAAGAAGAAAGGTTCATTGTGGCTTACAGTTCCAGAGGTTTTGCTTCATGGTCAGTTGACCCTGTTGTCTAGGGCCTGTGGTGAGACAATGGTGGAGCCCTTTTCTTACCTCATGATAGTCTAGAGGCAGAGAGATGTAGGGAGAGGGAAGAGAGGAGAAAGTGGAGTGGAGAGGGATAGTGGGAGAGAGAGAAGTAAGAGATGAGATGGAGAGAGGAACAGTGACTCCTAGACTCTGCCTCCTTAAGTTTCCACCACTTTGGACAGTGCTGTCGGTTGGGGATAAAGCTTTTACTGCTTTGGGCCCTCAGAGGATATTGAAGATCTAAATTATAGCCTAGATCAACTATCAAGAGACAAGTATGGTTTTCTTTTTTTTTTTTTTGGTTTTTTGAGACAGGGTTTCTCTGTGTAGCTCTGGCTGTCCTGGAACTCACTCTGTAGACCAGGCTGACCTCGAACTCAGAAATCCGCCTGCCTCTGCCTCCCGAGTGCTGGGATTAAAGGCGTGTGCCACCACATCCTGCTTTCAAAAGCTTATTGATAGATCTGTATGCCTTAGGACATCTAAATTCCAAGGATAAATGGGAAAATTTGGGCCAGTGAGAGAGAAGTCAGGTGGAAAATGTGGAGGAAGCATGCTGTTCTGTTTGTTTTCTGTGGTGTGCAGTGTGTAAGGGATTGGCTGACACAAAGTTGCAGAGTACGTTAAACTCAACCACATTTCCTCTAATGAAACAGAACTATGTGGGTGTTTCAAAATATTCCAGGCAAACAGTGGTGGAGCTTACAGAGAACTGGAGTTGCTGTAGACAACATCTGAATCTTTTTTCATTCTTGTTTACTTCATGAATTCATTTACACACCCAGAGACACACAATGTTTACATATCACATACTACAATTGATAAGTCTCAAACCCTGGGAAAAATGGCTGTGGTACCGATTTAACATATCAAAGCAGACCTGGCTAGCAGGTTGTCTCAGCATCCCTCTGTCCCTACCTGTTACAGTGTATGGCTGGCATACCCTGCCTTCTACCTCTTCCTTCCCAACTCTCCAGCTGCGGGCTGGGTTGCCCTTACCCCAGAGGCTCTTCCTTATATAATCCAGCTATTTTGGTTATACTCCCTTTTTACCCTTTGCCCTCCTGACTGATAAATCTGGTTCTCTTCTCCCTTCACCTTCCTGCTCTTCCCCCATGGCTCAGAGTCATGTCCATCCTGGACTCTCCCAGATGTCTCTGCCTCTGACATGCTCTCCCCTTTATCTACAATGAATCCTCCTCCACCACACCCCGGAGCAGTGTTGTACTTCCCTTTATTTCTTTTCTTCATTCAACAATAAAAAGACAAATGTTAGAGAAGTCTTGACATTCCTTAAAGTTGAATATAGACTTTTTTATATGTGTAGTAATTGATTGTATGGTGTGTGGATTAGATGTGAATTAAACTATTAGTTCAAAAGGAGATAAGATTTAGGTTCACTACATGACTTTCATAATTCTGAATAATTGGGCTAAAAATGAATGATCTCAAATTATAATGTGGATGGCATCCTCAGTGGACAGCTGCTGGGAGAGCAACGCCCCGCCCGGGGGTGGGGACTCTCTGAGACCTACAGGACACAGAATCTGCTGGTGTGTTGTGCCACTTTGGGAGAACCTCAGGACACAGAATCTGCTGGTGTGTTGTGCCACTTTGGGAGAACCTCAGGACACAGAATCTGCTGGTGTGTTGTGCCACTTTGGGAGAACCTCAGGACACAGAATCTGCTGGTGTGTTGTGCCAACTTTGGGAGAACAAGTGCATGTTATTGCACTCCATGGCACACACTTTGTTCTGCCCTGGTCAGGTTTGATTATTTTATTCTGTGTCAGCTGGAGAGTGCTACATGCAATACAGGAAAGCCATGTTCAGGGAGTAAGTAATGAGCACTGAATGTCATGGAATTAGATTTGTGCTCCACTTAAAAATAACACACAAAAAACTTTGCTCAATAAACAGAAGTTGCTTAAGCTGACAGAATAAATAATGCAAAACTTAAAAAAAAAAAAAAAGCTCAACACAAAGTCCACTCCATTCCCCCTCAGAAAAGCAATTGACACACATGACTCCTTTTTGCCTGTCATCCACACTAAGAAAGCTGAAGCCCACAACAAAACTTGCAGAGCCTGTGGGATGATTTGGAGATGTTGCTTCTGACAACTCTAAATTTAACTTTTAAGAAAATTTTGTGTGAGCTGGAGAGGTGGCTCAGCAGTTAAAAGAACTGATTGCTTGCTCTTCCAGAGGTCCTGAGTTCAATTCCCAGCAACCACATGGTGGCTTACAACCATCTGTAATAGAATCTGATGCCCTCTTCTGGTGTGTCTGAAGACAGTGACTGTGTACTCACATAAAATAAATAATTCTTTAAAAGGATTTTTTGTGCATCTGCATACACACACACACACACACACACATACACACATCTGTATGATTTTTTAAATTTGATTTTTCAAGGCAGGGTTTCTCTGTGTAACACTGACTGTCGTGGGACTCCCTCTGTAGACCAGGTTGCCCCTGAACTCAGAGACTTGTCTGCCGCTGCCTCCTGATTAAGGTATTAAGGCTAGGATTAAAGGCATGTGCCACTATGCTCAGCTCCAAATTTGTTTTTATATTGGAGGAAAATAGTTTTGTTTTCCCCTGTTTTTGTCTTACCCCGCCTTCCCTGTATCTTGTAACTCCCCCAAACATTTGCCTCAGAAAAAGTTGGGGCATATTCTTAGAAATCATCTCTAGAAATACCATGTCACAAAATTTAATTTCACAGATACTTCTTAAAAGATTTTATTTTTATCTCTGTGTTTGTGTCTCTGAAGTTACAGTCAGCTTCAATGTGCATGTTGGGAACAGAATTCCGATCTCTACAAGAGCAGAAAGCACTCTTAACTGCTGAGCCATCTCTCAAGTCCCTCTTAAAGACTTCTTGTAGCCGGGCATGGTGGCGCATGCCTTTAATCCCAGCACTTGGGAGGCAGAGGCAGGCAGATTTCTGAGTTCGAGGCCAGCCTGGTCTACAAAGTGAGTTCCAGGACAGCCAGGGCTATACAGAGAAACCCTGTCTTGAAAAACAAACAAACAAAAAAAAGACTTCTTGTATTTTCCATTGTCATTTAGACTCGAAAACTTTATGTGCATAGCTTCATTGACTACAGAGATGGCACATTAGTTTTAGTTTTAACTTCATCAGCATTTTTATCTCTCTGGGATTGGGATAGCCTCTCACTATGGACTCCAGCCTGTTAGTCAGTAATCTCCAAAATATAGTGTCATGTGTTTATCATCATCTCAGAGACACCTAGGTCATAATGCAGTTCATTCCACTGAGCAACACAGTGTTTATGTACAGCTTATAAAAATTAATACCTACACTCTGAAGAATACCTGGTCATTGCTTTGCTTCTGAAAAAGAATGTTTGATCAAAGTTTGTAGAGCACTGTCCTTTGTTCTTGGGCTTCTCTTTCCCACCATAACCTTTGCCTCTACAGCAGCCACTGTGTAGACCACTGGCTCTCCCTCCCTTTACCTGTACCATGAGGCAGAGGAAATGCAGGCATGCATCTGAAGCCAAGAGCACCTCAGAGTTGAGCGAAAACACACATTCCCTTAAAACCAGAGTACAACTACACATTTAGAGCCCTCTTTTAGCCATAATATAAATAAGAGACACAAGAGGATATTTTAAAAGCAACAACAAAAAATGAGAGTGGTTTCACTTTACTAACCAAAAGATGTGAAAATGGGGGCACGTGTTTGCTTTCATGTTAAGCCTTTAGAGTTTTTGTTGTTGTTTTTTATTTTTATTTTTATTTGTTTTTTTCCAGCTGTCAGCAAATGAGTGTGTCTATCTTTCCAAATTTGAAGAGTTTAAACAGTTGAACTCCAATAATGAAAGTCAATTAAATAAACAAGTACACACTGTTTTCACAGTCAGAAAAATCTCCACTTCAAGGAATTTCCACATTGTGGGGAGATACCATGCACAGAGGTCATGCTGCATATACATGCACACATGCAAATGTGATCCAATCTCGTTTTGTTAGTAAAAAGTGTGTACTATCAATGTCTAGAGTAAATAACCTCTTTCAGGGCTTGTTCGTTTGAGGTCTATCTCTTCAGAATTGTGTAGAGAAGTGGTTCTCAACCTGTGGGTTACAAACCCTTTAGGGGTCAAACTACCCTTTCACGGGGGTCACATAGCAGATATCCTGCACATCAGATATTTACAGTTCACAGATAGTAGCAAAATTACAGTTATGAAGTAGCATCAAAACTAATGTTATCGTTGGGGTCCCCACAACATGAGGAACTATGTTAAAGGGTCACAGCATCAGGAAGGTTGAGAACCGGGGGCTGGAGAGATGGCTCAGCGGGTAAGAGCACTGACTGCTTTTCTAGAGGTTCAGTTCCCAGCAACTACATGGTGCATCTGAAGACAGCAACAATGTACTCACATACATTAATTAAATAAATAAATCGAAGGAAGGAAGGAAGGAAGGAAGGAAGGAAGGAAGGAAGGAAGGAAGGAAGGAAAGAAAGAAAGAAAGAAAGAAAGAAAGAAAGAAAGAAAGAAAGAAAGAAAGAAAGGAAGGAAGGTTGAGAACCATTGTAGAGAAACATCTCATAAATAAATACTAGTCCATGAGTTTGGAGAAAACAGAAGTCACTCTGGAATGGAATGGTGCAAATTTCACAAGCAAAATGAAACTTGAACTCCAATAGGATTGAGGTATGTGCAAAGAGGAAAGGACAGAAACACACAAACTTAATAGCTCAACTTCCTTTGCTAAGGGGCCACTGTTCAAGTGGATGATAAACATGAACATGGGTTTTCCTATTCACTTCCCTAGCAGCTTCGTTAGGCCAAGCTTAGGTATTTGTCTAAGTAGGCAGTTTGCCTTGTTTAGTGTCTAATGTTGGGATAGCTAGAAGGATCACTGGAGATCTGAAAGATTGGTCATTAGTCTAACTTGCCCACCCAACATAGGCAAAACATCTTTAATATAAAAAACCTGAAATGCAAGAGTCTTCAAAAATTGGGAAATTCTTGAATACTGACATGACATCACACATAGAAGATTCCATAGATGACCTCAAGTGAGGGGTCATCATCAAAACATGGTGCTTCTAAACTCCCATGTAACATTGCCTTTAGGCTCTGTGTATAAGTGCACCTGAAGCATGAGTAAACTGTTTAAACATAGATCCCATCTTTAAGATAACTTGTTAGGGGCTGGAGAGATGGCTCAGTGGTTAAGAATAATGACTGTTCTTCCAGAGGACTCTGGTTCAATTCCCAGGACCCACAGGGCATCTCACAATTGTCTGTGACTCCAAGATCTGGCAACCTCACACAGACATGCATGCAGGCATGTTTTTGCCTGCATGCATGTCTGTGTGAGGTTGCCAGATCTTGGAAGTAAATAAAATAATAAAATAAATAAATAAATAAATAAAATAAGTAAAATAAATAAATAACTCACAGAAATAAATAAAATAAATAAAATTTTAAAAAGATAACTTATTAAGTATCTGCAAGTATTCTAAAATTCTAAAAATAAATCTAATCCCAAACACTCATTGTTCCAAGCATTGTAGATGTGAAGTTTTCAAACTGTGTGGCTTTTATCTGAGGAGCATTGGCCCTATTGCCCTATGAAAGCAAGAAAGGATGGATAGAATTATCTGTCATTATGACACAGAATGGACATCATAATTGAAGTCTTGATGACCTGTCTCATAAGTAAGTGTTGGAAAGATGAAAACAGCCACAGTAGACAATGGAAGAAGGAAACTGCAGACCCTTCACTCCTTTGTAACCTCTCCTCTGTCTGGCTTTCTTATTATAATGAAATATACTATATTCTGACTCTGAAATCTTTGTCTAAAAGAGAATTCTTGTCAGTCTTCAGTAATGCTCTTCAGAGTCCATTATTTTTTGAGATAGTATCTTACTACGTAGCCCAGGCTGGCCTTAAACTCACTGCAATGTCCTCCTACCTCCTTCTCTTGAGTGCTTTGTTAACAGGTGTGTCTGGCAGAATTGCTAGCATGTGCTTGCATGCATGCATGTATATATGCTTGCATGTATACATGCTCCATGTTTTCTGTTCTTTGAACATTCACCCATCTGATGAATATCAAGCACTGAAGATTGGATTAGTTGGTATACCCTAATGGGTAATAACATGAAGGAAACAAAGAAAAGCTTAGGGCATTCACAGTTTTTAGGAAACACACAAGGATATATATATATATAT
>LR753364.1:114573-161114 GCA_902729485.2 Mus minutoides | reverse complement strand
CAGCAAGAGGAAAGGAGACAGAAGGTTCAGATGGCTCCTCGCACTGCATCTTCTGGTTGAGGCAGAAAATAGCCACATCTGGCTCAGAGCTAACTGTGCCCAGCTCCTTTATGATTATTCTTTCCCTGTATTTGAGGCCTTGTGGTCCCACCATTAAGGGCCACATCACCTAACTTCAAGTATGGCTTGTGTTCAGTTTGTGGCTTCTAAAAGATCCAATGAACATTAGTAGAATGGTGTTATCAGGAATTCTGGAGTGAGGATTTGGGCTCCTCTTGTAGCTCCTTGGCCGCCTTTTTATAAAGTAAGCTAAGTATGATATATACATGTGTGAGTTATTGAACATAAAACACAAACATTCAGTTCAGATTTGATATTTAAAAGTCATAACTAGTTGGCAGAAATACATACTGTATTAAAATCTGGGATGAGTTGAAGTTCCATGATATAGTACCACTTATGTTTGCATTGTTCTCCCAACTCAGAAGAGGAAAATTCAGAAAAGTGAATTATTAATAAGCCTTAGCATTAACAGCATGAGTTTGTGCTGGCAATCTTACAACATCTGAAATCACTCAGGGCTGTTCTTTAAATATCCAATAGTCTATCTCTACAATCAAAAAAAAAATTTGTTTTAATTTCTTTTTTGTGGTTCACTCTTTTTAAAAAATATTTATTAAACTAATATAATTTATTTTAAATTATATACCCAGTATTGACTTTTTAAATTTTTTTATTAGATATTTTCTTTATTTGCATTTCAAATGTTTTCCCCTTTCCAGGTCTCCCCTTCAAAAACCTCCACCCTATCCTACTTCCCCCTGACTCTGTGAAGGTACTCCCCGACTCACCTACCCCCATCCTCTCTCCCTGGCATTCCTCTACACTGGGGAATCAAACTCCCTCAGCCCCAAAGATCTCTCCTCCCATTGATATCCAACAAGGCCATCCTCTGCCACATATGTGGGCACATATATGGCCAGTGCCATGGGTCGCTCCATGTGTACTCTTTGGTTGGTGGTCCAGTCCCTGGGAGCTCTGCAGGTGAGGGGTCTGTATTGTTAACACAGTTGCTCACTCCATGGGGCTGCAAACCCCCTCATCGCCTTCAGTCCCTTCTCCAACTCCTCCATCCAGGACCCCTGCGCTCAGTCCAATGGTTGAATGCAAGCTTCCACCTCTGTATTTGTCAGGCTCTGGCAGAGCCTCTCTCAGCAAGCACTTCTGAGCATCCACAATAGCATCTGGGTTTGGTGAATGTATATGGGATGGATTCCCAGGTGGGGCAGTCTCTGGATGGCCTTTCCTTCAGTCTCTGCCCCACACTTTGTCTCCATATTTCCTCCTGTGAGTATTTTGTTCACCCTTCTAAAAAGCACTGAAGCATCCACATTTTGGTCTTCCTTCTTCTTAGGCTTCATATGGTCTATGAATTGAATCTTGGGTATTCCGATCTTTTGGGCCAATATCCACTTCAGTGAGTATATACCGTGTTTGTTCCTTTGTAACTGAGTCACCTGATTCAGGATGATATTCTTAAGTTCCATCCATTTTTAATAGCTGAGTAGTATTTCATTGTGTAAATGTACCACATTTTCTGTATCCATTCCTCTGTTGAAGGACATCTGGGTTCTTTCCAGCTCCTGGCTATTATAAATAAGGCTGCTATGAACATAGTGGACCATGTATCTTTATTACAGGTTGAAGCATCTTCTGGGTATATGCCCAGGAGAGGTATCACTAGGTCCTCAGGTAGTATATACTATAGTATATACTACTAGTACTATACCAGTTTTAGTATATACTGAAATAGTATATACTAAATAGTATATATCCAGTTTAGTACTATAGTACTATATCCAGTTTTCTGAGGAATTGCCAAACTGTTTTCCAGAGTGCTTGTACCAGCTTACAATCCCACCAGCAATGGAGGAATGTTCCTCTTTCTCTACATCCTTAAAAGCATCTTCTCTCACCTGAGTTTTTATCTTAGTCATTCTGACTGGTGTGAGGTGAAATCTCAGAGTTGTTTTAATTTGCATTTCCCTGATGACTAAGGATACTGAACATTTTCTTAGGTGTTTCTTAGCCCTTCAAGATTCCTCAGTTGAGAATTCTCTATTTAGCTCTCTTCCCCATTTTTAATAGGGTTATTTGGTTCTCTGGAGTCTAACTTCTTAAGTTCTTTGTATATATTAAATATTAACCCTCTATCGGATGTAGGATTGGGAAAGATCTCTTCCCAATCTGCTGATTGCCATTTTGTCCTATTGACAGTGTCCTTTCCCTCACAGAAGCTTGGCAATTTTATGAGGTCCCATTTGTCAATTCTTGATCTTAGAGCATAAGCTATTGGTTCAGGAAATTTTCCCCTGTGACCACCTGCTCAAAGCTCTTCTCCACTTTCTTTTCTATTAGTTTCAGTATATCTGATTTTATGTGGAAGTCCTTGATCCACTTGGACTTGAGCTTTGTACAAGGAGATAAGAATGGATCAATTTGCATTTTTACATGCAGACAGACAGTTGAACTAGCACCATTTGTTGAAAATACTGTCTTTTTTTCCACTGGATGGTGTTAGCTCCTTTGTCAAAGATCAAGTGACCATAGGTGTGTGGGTTCATTTCTGGGTCTTCAATTTCATTCCATTCATCTACCTGCCTGTCATTGTACCAGTACCATGCAGTTTTTGATCACTATTGCTCTGTGATACAGCTTGAGGTTAGGGATGATGATACCCCCAGAAGTTCTTTTATTGTTGAGAATAGTTTTCGCTATTCTGGGTTTTTTGTTATTCCAAATGAATTTGCAAATTGCTCTTTCTAACTCTATAAAGAATTGGGTTGGAATTTTGATGGGGATTGCATTGAATCTGAGATTGCTTTTGGAAAGATGACCATTTTCAGTGTATTAATCCTGCCAATCCACAACATGGGAGATCTTTCCATCTTCTGAGGTCTTCTTCCATTTCTTTCTTCAGAGACTTGAAGTTCTTGTCATACAGATCTTTCACTTATTTGGTTAGAGTCACACCAAGATATTTTATATTATTTGTGACTATTGTGAAAGGTATGGTTTCCCTAATTTCTTTCTCAGCCTGTTTATCCTTTGTGTAGAGGAAGACCACTGATTTGTTTGAGTTAATTTTATATCCAGCCACTTTGCTGAAGTTGTTTATCAGCTGTAGGATTTCTCTCGTGGCGTTTTGGGGGTCACTAAGTATTGTATCATATCATCTCAATTTTTTTTTTTTTTTTTTTTGGTTTTTCGAGACAGGGTTTCTCTGTGTGCCCTGGCTGTCCTGGAACTCACTTTGTAGACCAGGCTGGTCTCGAACTCAGAAATCAGCCTGCCTCTGCCTCCCGAGTGCTGGGATTAAAGGTGTGTGCCACCACGCCCTGCTCATCTCAAATATTGATAGTTTGACTTATTCCTTTCCAATTTGTATCCCTTTGATTTCTTTTTGTTGTCTAATTGCTCTAGATAGAATTTCAAGTACTATATTGAATAGATAGGGATAGAGAGTGCAGCCTTGTCTAGTCCCTGATTTTAGTGAGATTGCTTCCAGCTTCTCTCCATTTAGTTTGATGTTGGCTACTGGTTTGTTATATATTGTTTTTACTATGTTTAGGTATGGGCCTTGGATTCCTGATCTTTCCAAGACTTTTAACGGGAAGCAGTGTTGGATTTTGTCAAATGCTTTCTCGGCATCTAATGAGATGATCAGGTGTTTGTTTGTTTGTTTCCTTTGAGTTTGTTTATGTAGTGGATTACATTGATGGATTTCCAAATATTGAACCATCCCTGCATCCCTGAGATGAGGCCTACTTGATCGTGGTGAATGATCATTTTGATGTGTTCTTGAATTCAGCTTGTAAGAATTTTATTGAGTATTTTTGCATCAATATTCATAATGGAAATTGGTCTGAAGTTCTCTTTCTTCGTTGGGTCTTTGTGAGGTTTTCGTATCAGTTTAATGGTTGCTTCAAAAAACAAATTGGGTAGTAGTCCTTCTGTTTCTATTTTTTGGAATACTGTCTCTTGACAGTGTTGGTATTAGGTCTTCTTTGAAGGTCTGAGAGAATTCTGCACTAAACCCATCTGATTGTGGGCTTTTTTTTTTTTTTTTTTTTTTGGTTGGGAGATAATTACTGCTTCTATTTCTTTAGGGGTTATGGGACTGTTTAGATGGTTTGCCTGAATCTGTTTTAACTTTAGCATGTGGTATGTTTCTAGAAAATGGTCCATTTCATCCAGATTTTCCAGTTAGTTGGGTTGAGTATAGGCTTTTGAAGTAGGATCTGATAATTTTTTGGGTTTCTTCAGTTTCTGTTGTTAAATCTACCTTTTCATTTCTGATTTTGTTAATTTGTATACTGGCTCTTTGTGCTCTTGTTAGTCTGGAAAAGGTTTATCTATCTTGTTATTTTCTCCAAGAACCAGCTCGTCCTGGTTTCTTTGATTCTTTGTATAGTTATTTTTGTTTCTACTTGGTTGATTTCAGCACTGAGTTTATTATTTCCTGCCTTCTACTCCTCTAGGGTCTATTTGCTTCTTTTTGTTCTAGAGCTTTCAGGTATGCTGTCAAGCTGCTTGTGTATGCTCTCTCCAGGTTCCTTTTGGAGGCACTCAGAGCTGTGAGTTTTCCTCTTAGCACTGCTTTCATTGTGTCCCATAACTGTGGATATATTGTACCTTGATTTTCATTAAATTTTAAAAAGTCTTTAATTTCTTTATTTCTTCCTTGACCAAGTTATCATTGAATAGAGCATTGTTTGTTCAGCATTCAAGTGTATGTGGCTTTCTGTTGGTTTTTTGTTTGTTTATTTGTTTATTTGTTTTTGTTTTTTGTTTTTTTGTTTTGTTTTTGCTATTGAAGACCAGCCTTAATTTGTAGTGATCTGATGAGAGGCATGGGATTATTTCATCTTCTTGTATCTGCTGAGGTCTGGTTTGTGACCAATTATATGGTCAGTTTTGGAGAAGGTACCATGAGGTGCTGAGAAGAAGATATATTCTTTTGATTTAGGATGAAATGTTCTATAGGTATCTGTTAGACCCATTTGGTCCATAACTTCTTTTGCTTTCACTGTGTCTCTGTTTAGTTTGTGTTTCCATGATCTGTCCATATAGTGTTGAAGTTTCCCACTATTATTGTGTGAGGTGCAATGTATGCTTTGAGCTTTAATAAAGTTTCTTTTATGAATGTGGATGTCCTTGCATTTAGAGCATAGATGCTCATAATTGAGAATTCTTCTTGGTAGATTTATCCTTTGATGAGTATGAACTGTCCTTCCTTATCTTTTTTGATGACTTTTAGTTGAAAGTTTATTTTATTCCATATTAGAAAGGCTACTCTGTATTGTTTCTTGGGACCATGTGCTTGGAGAATTGTTTTCCAGCACTTCACTCTGAGGTAGTGTTTGTCTTTGTCACTGAGATGCTTTTCCTGTATTCATCAAAATGTTGGGTCCTGTTTACCTATCCAGTCTGTTAGTCTATGTGTTTTTATTGGGGAATTGAGTCCATTGATGTTAAGAGATATTAAGGAACAGTGATTGTTGCTTCCTGTTATTTTTTATGTTGTTTTTATGTTTGTGTGGCTATCTTCATTTGGGTTGTTCAAAGAAGATTACTTTCTTGCTTTTCTAGGGTGTAGTTTCCCACCTTGTATTGGCATTTTCCACCTGTTATCCTTTGTAGGGCTGTCTTTGTAGAAAGACATTGTGGAAAATTGGTTTTGTCATGGAATGTCTTGGTTTCTCCATCTATGGTAAATGAGAGTTTTACTGGGTGCCTGGGCTGGCATTTGTGTTCTGTTGGGATCTGTATGAGATCTGCCCAGGATCTTCTAGATTTCAGAGTCTCTGGTGAGAAGTCTGGTGTAATTCTGATAGGTCTGCCTTTATATGTTGCTTGACTTTTTTTCCTTTCTACTTTTAATATTCTTTCTTTGTTTTGGGCATTTGGTGTTTGGTTTATTCTGTGATGGGAGGAATTTCTTTTCTTGTCCAGTCTATTTGGAGTTCTGTAGGTTTCTTGTATGTTCATGGGCATCTCTTTCTTTAGGTTAGGGAAGTTTTCTTCTATAATTTTGTTGAAGATATTTACTGGCCCTTTAAATTGGGAATCGTCACTCTCTTCTATACCTATTGTACTTAGGTTTGTTCTTCTTATTTGTGTCCCAGATTTCCTGGATATTTTAGGTTAGGAGCTTTTTGCATTTTGTATTTTCTTTGTTGTGTCAATGTTTTCTATTGCATCTTCTGCACCTGAGATTCTCTGTTCTATCTCTTGTATTCTATTGGTGATGCTTGCATCTATAACTCCTGACATCTTTCCTAGGTTTTCTATCTCCAGAGTTGTCTATCTTTATGATTTCTTTATTGTTTCTACTTCTATTTTTAGATCCTGAATAGTTTTGTTCAATTCCTCCAACCTTCACCTGTTTGGTTGTGTTTTCCTGTAATTCTTTAAGGATTTTTTGTTTTGGTTTGGTTTGGTTTGATTCTTTTGTTTGTTTTTATGCTTACTCTTTTAGGGCTTCTACCTGTGTTCTTCTGTATTTCTTTAAGGGAGTATTTATGTCCCTTTTAAAGTCCTCTATCATCATCATGAAATGAGATTTTAAATCAGAGTCTTGCTTTTCTGGTATGTTGGGGTATCCAGAGCTTGCTGTGGTGGGAGAACTGGATTCTGCTAATGCCACGTAGCTTTGGTTTCTTTTGCTTATGTTCTTGCCCTTACCTCTTGATATTGAGTTATCTTTGATGTTAGCTGTTCTTGCTATCTCTGACTGTGGCTTGTCCCTCCTGCAACCCTGTGTGTTAGTACTCTTGGGAGACCAGTTCTCTTGGGAAGGAATGTGGGTATGGAGAGCTGTGGCACAGGGTCAGCTCCGGGGTACAGACAGAAACCAGAAGGATCCTGTCTTTGGCTGTTCCTTGGTTCTTGTGTCTGGATGGCTCTGGGCAGGTCCCTCTTAGGCCAGGAATTTGGGCAGAAGTGGTGGTTTTACCTATGCTCAGAGGCACTACTGGGAGACCAGCTCTCTCCTGGCAGTATTTAGGCATGGAGCATTGTGGCACAGGATCAGCTCCCAGGCACAGACAGAAATCTTTTTTAACTTTTTAAATGTGAGTTTTATATGACAACCTAGCATGTGTGTCATCTGACCCCTTTCATAATTCTTTAAAACTCAGAATGTGACATGTAATTTAGAGGTGAATTGTAATTGATGATGTACATGTAACATACGTGTATATTCAGAAGTATGTGTCCTGTGTGTGGATTGGTTAGAGCTTTAAGCTCTGTTTCCTGGGTCTATTTTATTAGTTGAGAGAACATTTCCATCCTTGAACTTCAGCTCACAGAATCTACTAAGTGAGCTAGTAGATGCACTTTGAACTTTTTAAAAAGTACCTGCCATAGTGCGTGCTGCTGCTGTTACTATTATTTCTCCAATGTCTATTCTTTTAATTCAAATGCTGCTTCATGGAGTTGACTCATGGCACACCAGAATATAGCTTTGTACCACTGGGTTCCTTTCCTCTCCTTTTTAATCTACTTGTATAGTAGTAGTAGTAGATACAATAGTAGATACACTAAAGGGAGTTACCTCAACCAGCTTTCCACAGAACAGATGACTATACTCAAATAATTTTCAACACCCCCACAGTAAAAATCAGCCTTAAAGTGAAGAGAGAAAAGAGACTAAAGGAAAGGACTTTAAAAAAAAAAGTATATTAAATCAAGAGTCAGAGGACAGATCAAGCTGAGCAGAAGACATTCAGAGAACTGGAGATTGTGTGCAGGTGGTCACCCTGAAGCTATTTTATCTTGAGTCATCTGTGATCTCTTCCAGCTGTGAACATGTCTGCTACGGCTCAGATGGAAGACCTTTATCTTTGTATTTCACAGCCTGTACAGTGAATGCAGGATTGGAACTTAAATCTGGTCCTTTGCTGGCCTATCATCAACATTTAATGGAGCTGTTGCCTAAAATAGAGAGTTCTAGAAGAGAGGCCCTGATGTGGGCCAACACATACTGCTCTGTCCAATGGTTTCCTCTCAGAATCTGTTGCCTCTCTCCCTCCACTTTGGCTTTCACTTCCTCCTGAGTTTTTCTTTTTGTCGGTTGCTTCTTCCCTTAAACTCTAGCATTTTGCTTTGAGATTTGTCCCAAATAATGAACTAGCAATGTGTGAAAAACATAGATCTGGTGCTGTTTATCTTTTTTTCATGGCAAAGTCAACTAATTGACAGGTACCTGTTACATTTGTGTTACATATGTCAGTTGGTGACTCTGCCATGTGAGACACTCAAAAGAAGTAAAAAGAATGAACCTTCATATCAATACACTTCACCTGGATATGGATGAGTGGAGAACACGTGTCCTATTATCTCAGAGCAACACAGTTCCTATCATGGCTGTCTAAAGGAAGACAGTATGTCCTTAAGAGTGACTTTTGGTTCAAATGACTCCTGGGAAGGCTGGACATACAGCCTGCAAATACCAATTCGATAGAGATGTAATATCTAGACCAAATCTGTATTTATGGGTTTAGTTTTCAGAAATCTAATTTTTCCCCTTTATTACCTATTAAATTATCAGATAACTGCCTAAGAAGACCCCCTATCTAGTAGAGGAGAGTCTATTTGAGCATATGTTTTCAATATTTTAAAATGTATCTGTTGATTAGCAGTATACATATTATAGTTCTTCCATTATATATGTAGTAAACAGTAACATTCAAACCAAAATAATTTGTTGACAACTTCTAATATTAAACATATAATATTTCTAATAACAATAATTATCCAAACTGATATTTACCTGGGATTACTTAAATTTAGGCAATTTTCCAATTTGCAGATATGAATAATCCAACTTTCAGATACCTCTCTCATGGTAGAAGTTTGCTCTGTCACTGGTTTGGCACTTCCTGCTGCCTCTGATGTTCCTTAGAGACAGAAATTTAAACTGTCTACATACTACACTCATCAATGTTCTGGAGTCAGCCTACAATAGCACCTTTGTGCCTTCAGCCTAAATGTACTTACCAAAATATACTTCTTGCAGTTTCCCCCAAATTTCATAATCTCCCACAGCGGGGTAACCCATCCTGCTAGTCTCAAATCTGCTTTGTTTTCCCTACAGGTCACTAGATAACATGGGTGACACAGAACAAAATTTTAACCACTAAGCAGGGCTATTTAATGGAGCCAAAATAACTTAGCCAAGAAGTAGTGTTATGATCAAGAGTTAATGACCAAGATGTTACTTGTTTCTAGCTGTCATACCATATACGTTAGTCATGGATTCTGACTTAAATTCTGTCCAGAGACAGCCCAGAGGGACGAGGTGAATAGTTATTAAGAATATCTGGCTGGCAGAAACATAATCAGACTATTAGTGACATTTGCTTCATACAAATGAAGAGTCTAGATGTCACTCTAAATTTCTGTCATGTGTTTTCAGGACATTCTTTAGGCTCACCCATCAAGCAGAGTATTCATTATCTTTCAACACTTTTTGTGTCTTGACAAGATGTAAACTCGATATAATGTTAGGATCCAGATGTTGAAGGTACTGAGAATTTTTTATAAGTGGGTAAAATTCTGAATGTTTCCTTCACTTACCTCTTGATATTCAGAAAAAGCCAATGTATAAAAAGTCTGTGAATGTGTGTGTGTGTGAGTGTGTGTGTGTGTGTGTGTGTGTGTGTGTGTGTGCCTCAGTCGGTACACACACAAACAGAATCTTGTTTCTCATCTTTTTCTAAGTTCAACAGAATTTTATTTTAGTGGCCTTAATAGAACATGCATTATAGGCAAGAAAGTAGGCTTTTATAAAATATATATTTGTTTTTGCATGTGTACGTGTGTAACCACTGAGGCTAGAAGGACACACTGAATCTCTTAGAGCTAGAATCACAAATGTTTGTGAACTGCCCAGTATGAGTTGCTGTCACCTGAATCCTCCTCTGACAGAGCAATAAAAACTCCTAGACCTCTCCATCTTCAAGTGGGCTTGGTGCTAAAATCTTTTTTCCCCACTTTTTATTAGATATTTTCTTCATTTACATTTCAAATGTTATCCCAAAAGTCTCCTAAACCCTCCCACATCCCCCGCCCTGCTCCCCTACCCACCCACTCCCACATCTTGGCTCTGGCGTTCCGCTTTACTGGGGCATATAAAGTTTGCATGACCAAGGGGCCTCTCTTCCCAATAATGGCCAGTTAGGTCATCTTCTGCTACATATGCAGCTAGAGACATGAGCTCTGGGGGTACTAGTTAGTTCATATTGTTCTTCCACCTATAGGGGTGGAGACCCCTTCAGCTCTTTGGGTACTTTCTCTAGCTCCTCCCTTGGGAATCCTGTGTTCCATCTAATAGCTGACTGTGAGCATCCACTTCTGTGTTTTCTAGGCACTGGTATAGCCTCACACAAGACAGCTATATCAGGGCCCTTTCAGCAATATCTTGCTGGTGTATGCAATAGTGTCTGTGTTTGGTGGCTGATTATGGGATGGATCCCCGGCTGCAGCAGTCACTGGTTGGGCCATCCTTTTGTTTCAGCTCCACACTTGATCTCTGTAACTCCTTCAATGTGTGCTTTGTTCCTAATTCTAGGAAGGGGTGAAGTGTCCACCCTTTGATCTTCATTCTTCTTGAGTTTCATGTGTTTAGCAAATTGTATCTTGGGTAGTCTAGGTTTCTGGGCTAATATCCACTTATCAGTGAGTACATGTTATGTGAGTTCTTTTGTGATTGAGTTACCTCACTCAGGATGATACCCTCCAGATCCATCCATTTGCCTAGGAATTTTATAAATTCATTGTTTTTAATAGCTGTGTAGTACTCCATTGTGTAAATGTACCATAATTTCTGTATCCATTCCTCTGTTGAGGGACACCTGGGCTCTTTCCAGTTTCTGGCTATTATAAATAAGGCTGCTATGAACATAGTGGAACATGTGTCCTTATTACCAGTTGGAACATATTCTGGATATATGCCCAGGAGAGGTATTGCAGGATCCTCTGGAAGTACTATGTCCAATTTTCTGAGGAACCGCCATACTGATTTCCAGAGTGGTTGAACAAGCTTGCATTCCCACCAACAATGGAGTAGTGTTCCTCTCTCTCCACATCCACGCCAGCATCTGCAGTCACCTGAATTTTTGATCTTAGCCATTCTTACTGGTGTGAGGTACAATCTCAGGGTTGTTTTGATTTGCATTTCCCTGATGATTAAGGATGTTGAACATTTTTTCAGGTGCTTCTCAGCTATTCGGTATTCCTCAGTTGAGAATTCTTTGTTTAGCTCTGTACCCCATTTTTTAATGGGTTATGTGATTTTCTAGTGTCCACCTTCTTGAGTTCTTTATATATATTGGATATTAGTCCCCCTATCTGATTTAGGATAGGTAAAGATCCTTTCCCAATCTGTTGGTGGCCTTTTTGTCTTATTGACAGTATCTTTTGCCTTACAGAAGCTTTGCAACTTTATGAGGTTCCATTTGTCAATTCTTGATCTCATAGCACAAGCCATTGCTGTTCTATTCAGGAATTTTTCCCCAGTACCCATATATTCGAGGGTTTTCCCCACTTTCTCTTCTATAAGTTTCAGTGTCTCTGGTTTTATGTGGAGGTCCTTCAACCACTTAGACTTGAGCTTAGTACAAGGAGATAAGAATGGATCAATTTTCATTCTTCTACATGATAACCGCCAGTTGTGCCAGCACCATTTGTTGAAAATGCTATCTTTTTTTCACTGGATGGTTTTAGCTCCCTTGTCAAAGATCAGATGACCATAGGTGTGTGGATTCATTTCTGGGTCTTCGATCCTATTCCATTGGTCTACCTGTCTGTCACTGTACCAGTACCATGCAGTTTTTATTATAATTGCTCTGTAGTACAGCTTGAGGTCAGGTAGACCAATGGAATAGGTACAGCTAAAATCTTTAAGAAACTCGGAATACAGAGCTGGGTGGTTACCTCAGACAGTAAATTGCTTGTCTCAAAAATACAATAACCTAAGTTTACTCCCTAGAAGCCATATAGAAACATACACACACACACACACACACGCACACATGATGCTTGATAGCCCTCTTTTATAATCACAGATCTGTGGAGGTGGAAACAGGAGAATCCCTAGGGTTTGTTGGCTAAACAATCTAACCTAATTTGGAAGTTATAGGCCAATGAGAGATCTTGTCTCAAATGAGTAAATGCTGGACAGATGGCTCAGTGTTTAAAAACATTGGCTACTCTTTCAGAGGTCCTGAGTTCAATTCCCAGCAACCACATGCCAGCTTACAACCATCTATATTGAGATTTGCTGTCCTATTCTGATATGCTCCTCTGCTGGTATACAGAGGTGCATGCAGACAAAGCACCCATATGCATAAAATATACAAACAAATAAATCATTTTTAAGGAGTAGATGATCTCATCTTGAGGATGACTAAGTTGAGTTCTAGCCTCACACATACATGCACACATGTACACCTGCATACATATTAAATTAACACACATGTACACATGAAATCCTACAAGAGAAGTGTAAGTGAAGAGAATTGTAATATCAAAAGTAAATACAAAATAAACACCCCAGTGTTGCTAGTCAAATTGGAGAAGTTGAGACAAAAGATGAAAGTGAGAGGGCTTGACATCCAAGTGGAGTAATGGTAAGAATATTGGTTGGCCTGGAGTGGGGTCTGGTAGGTGACTCATGGACCCGGCAAGTGAATATGTGGATAGTGACAGGGAAATAACAGGGAGAAAAAAAATCCCTTACAAAGTCATTGGGTTGAAGTGGGTATATTGTAAGATCAAGGTAATTAGTGTGTGTTTAGTTGGTGAGAATGGGCTTAAATATGTGATTTTAATGTCTGTTGTGATGGTGGTATGGTAATGAAAATAAATGGAGATGGGTATTGTCTTAGGGTTTCTATTGCTATAAAGAGTCACCATGACCACAGCAACTTTCATAAAGGAAAGCATTTGATTGTGCTGGCTTACAGTTCAGAGGTTTAGTCTGTTGTCATCATGGCAAAAAGCATGGTGGCACATAGGCAGACATGGTGCTTGATAATTAGCTGAGAGTTCTATATCCAGAGCTGAAGGCAGCAGAGAGAGCAGGTGGGCCTGGCTTGAACATCTGAAATCTCAAAGCCCACAGTGACACACTTCCTCCAACAAGGCAACAGCTACTCCAGCAAGACCATACCTCCTAATAGTGCCACTCTCTATGGGTCTATGGGGGCCATTTCATTCAAACCACCACAAATATCTAGAAGGAATTTGACATCAACTATTATGTTATACAGGCAGGGATTGCAACAGGCAGAGCTGAGGAAGTGACCTAAAGAAAAAGAATGGTCTAGATGTGGCTGCTAAGAAGGTATGCAGGTGTGGTAAACATGGACTCTAGGCTGGGTCATAAATCACAGTTAAGTATGAAAACAAATAATTAGCCCCAATTGTGGAGAGTTGTCATAAATAAAAAGGCTGTGCGCTGCATTCATCTTTGGGATAATTATCAGGCAGTATTTAAAAGCCTTGTAGTTTTGGACAGTATGTAGCTGCGTTTGCTTTTTGTGTCTTCGAATGATGCCTTGGATCTCTTTTGGACATCACCTTTCCATCTCTTATTATCAGTAGAAAGTCTACATTTTAACAATCCCTTTTCCATTTTCAAGGTGAAAGTGGCTTAGTGATTTGGGGTTTTAGTGGTGTTATTAGGAACAGGAAGACTGGACTTACATATTTGATTTTGTTGTTGTTAATTTGTTTAAAAAATTCTCCTTGGCCTTTTACATGTGATACTGTATTTACACCATTGATGTCACTCCCTTTCCCCTTTCAATTCCTCCTGTGTCCACCCAAGCCCTTCAAATTCATGACCTCTTACCTTTAATTTATGTTATATATGTCTGTCTCTCTACTTGTCTATCAATTTATCTGTCTATAGCATTAGTTATCATCCATCTATCATCTATCTACTCACACAGGTATATGTAAATTCAACCTAGTAAGTCCATTTATCATTGCTTGTATATATTTGTTTAGAGCTGACCTCTAGGTGGGGTCATAGCTCGTCCCTGAAAATTGACTCTGTCTCTTAGCAGCCATTTTGCCTGAAGTTCTTCATTTGGGCAAGAACCCTGTAAGATTTGCTCCCCACCCCTACCCCCATCCACACTGGCATGTCAAATGGTGGTATTGTTGTGCAGGTCTTGTATATGCCACCATACTTTTGAGGTTTCATGGCTATAGCTTTCCTGTCATATATGAAAGACACTGTCTCACAGCATGCATGCATTGTGACCCTCTGGCTCTTAGTCTTCCACCTCCTTCCATGACGTTCCCTGAGCCTTAGGTGTAGGGGTTGTGCCATGACGTTCCCTGAGCCTTAGGTGTAGGGGTTGTGCCATGACGTTCCCTGAGCCTTAGGTGTAGGGGTTGTGCCATGACATTCCTGAGCCTTAGGTGTAGGGGTTGTGCCATGACGTTCCTGAGCCTTAGGTGTAGGGGTTGTGCCATGATGTTCCCTGAGCCTTAGGTGTAGGGGTTGTGCCATGATGTTCCCTGAGCCTTAGGTGTAGGGGTTGTGCTACATTTTTTATCACTGGAGTTGAGCACTCCATGATCAGTTAAAAAATAGAGAATGCTTAATGAATTTTCTTATCATACCACACAGGGGCCATGCTAATCTTTTCTATATCATTCCAATATTAGTATATATGCTGCTGAAATGAGCATTTATATATTTGCTTAATGTTGCAGTTTTGGGGTCTCATGTTGACATTCACGTAGATTTTTCAGGGTATCTGACCCTCTTTATCCCTTCTTTTTTTCATTGTACTTAGAAAAATTACCACCTTTGTAATCAAAATTGTTAGTAAGCACACACTCAATTTGATGGTGTGATTTGCTTCATTTTTTTTCTTATAAGAAAAATTGACAAACAAACAAACCCCACATTGACTTATTTCCAGCCTCCTGTTGGTATGGTTCAGTGTGTTAAATTTCATTTAAAAGACTATTGAAGGGAAATATTGATTCTAGAAACAGCAGGGTGAGATGAAACAGAGGTGAATGAATGTTAATTTGAAAATGATCTCCAAACAGTTGCTCCTGGTGTAACAGACCTCTTGATTTTCTGAAACTCACCACCCTGTTGCTCATTCACATGGTGAAAACCATAGGCTCATGGAGGGAGTTAGAGTAAGGGGAAACAGCACCCCAAAACTTCACCTTTGCCAGGTACTTAAAAAGAAATAACTTAAAAAGTTATCACAGGCCAGTGAGATAGCTTAGCAGGTAAAGGCATTTGTCATGGAATCTGGTGACTTGAACTTTAGCTCCTGCAGATTGTCCTCTGACCTCCTTATGTGGTACATGTGCCACCCCCATACACAAATACATGAATGTATATTTTTAAAATAGCATGGTTTTATGCAACTCAATGATTTTTTTAAAGCATAAACATTACAGTAAATAGAGTACTTAAAGAACATTGCCTCCAGGGATAGGCACTAGGAGTGGTGCAGCTTTTAAGAATGTCTAGGGTGGTAGGAGGCCTGCCTGAAGTCAGGGGGCTAGTTTAAACAGCAGGTGTCCGTGGGTGTAGCTCTGACACTACTGACCCTGGACAGCTGGTGGATGTTAAGATGCCTGTGTGCACATCTTGTGTTTTCTAGCCTTCTCCCGTTCAGTGAGCTTCCTGTGGAAGAAAGGCAAACTTCATACACACCTAAACTGTCTTTAATATTTCAGTTGTGTTGGAACAAATTTGTATTTTCAAAGTAGGAGTTAGCTATAGCAAAATCGGTTATAATCTTAACCTTAAATTATTGTGTAAGGAAGCTAAGACTGAGTGAGCCACAGTACATGTGGTGTGGTAGCCATGTTAGTGACGGAGAAGATCATGATTCCCAGGCCTCAGCCTCCTTCCCCATCAGCTGTGTGCTGTACTGTTTCCCCTTTCACTGTGTTATAAAATTCCTGTCATTAAAAAACAAAATCCTGTCTGGTAGTGGTGGCACACAGATAGACCTCTGAGTTCAAGGCCAACCTGGTCTACAAGAGTTAAAGGGCAGCCAGGACTACATGAAGAAACCCTGCCTCAAAAATAACTAAATAAATAACCACTGACCTGAGGTTTCAAGGCTGGACAGACAGCTCAGTGGTTAAGAGCACCGGGTGCTCTTCCAGAAGACCCAGGTTCAGTTCCCAGCACTGACATAGCAGCTTACAA
The DNA here is from genome assembly GCA_902729485.2 of Mus minutoides. Lineage (NCBI taxonomy): Eukaryota > Metazoa > Chordata > Mammalia > Rodentia > Muridae > Mus > Mus minutoides. Next base: position 144,844 of record LR753364.1, on the reverse strand, counting down.
CCATTTGTAACTCTAGTTCTAGGAAATCTAACATTCTCACACAGACACACATACAGGCAAAAACACATGAAATAAAAATAAAGCCAGTTTTTAAAAAGCTATATAAGCCAGGCATGGTGGTGTACGCCTTTAATCCCAGCACTCAGGAGGCAGAGGCAGGTGAATTTCTGAGTTCGAGGCCAGCCTGGTCTACAGAATGAGTTCTAGGACAGCCAGGGCTATACAGAGAAACCCTGTCTCGAAAAAAACAAAATAAATAAATAAATAAGTAAATATAATAATTTTTAAAAAGCTGTATAAAAAAGAAAAATCCCTCCATTCTTACAGTTCTTACTGTTGTTAATTTTATTTTAGCCCATTTTTTAAAAATTAGAATTCATCTAGCCCTTTAATGATATACTAGCTCTACTCTGGTCAGACATGGACCATATTGCTTATGTTATTGTTGAATTTTATATTGACTTTATTATTGTGTATATGTACAGTCCTGTGTGGGAATGTGTCCCAATGTGCATTTGAGGGTCAGAGGGCTCTGTGGAATGTCTTCTCCACTTCCAGGTTCTGAGGGTTAACCTTAGATCCTAGGGGTTACATCATTGCTAGGTGTACCTCTCTCCACTGAGCAACCTGACTGGACATGGTCAGTGTTTTAAACTTAAGATTTCTCCCCAAATTTTAAATTTTATAACATAACACTTAATCTTTTAGTTTTATTTATCTCCCCCATATTACCAAATTACCTTGCTCCATGGGAACAAGTTTTTCTATTGTAATCACTGCTATATTCTCTGTGACTACAACAGCCTATGGTAGACTTTCAGTCAAGAGTGAGTAAGTTGAACCTCTCCAGAGCAGATAGCAGTGTGTGGAGAATTGTGTGTTTTTAAAATGACTAGACAAGAGGAGGGGCTAGGGTAGAGCTTTGAGGTAGAGCCCTTGCCAAGCTCACGAGAGGTCAGGGGTTCTAGCCACAGCATTTCAATAAGACTAAACACTAACAGAACAAAACACAAAGATGATTTAGAAAAGACAAGAAATGTTCCTTATGCCCCACAACAGCCAATAGGAGAACAGAATTGTGAGGCATATCTGTTCATTCTCCACTCTTAACAATGTTCAAAATCTCCCATGGTAGAGACTAGTACCACTCACAGTGAGTGTGTCTTCCCAACTCAACTAAGATAGTCTAGATAATCCCCCACAGACAATGGCCTCCAGGAGAGAGGAGAGAGAGGTAATCCTTTCCCTTGCTTATTGTGTACCTTGGGTAAGACATAAGCTATTCTCAAATCCTGTTTTCTCTTCTACAGAATATTGACTACAAGAACAAATTAAACACATATAAAGCTCTTATAAGACTTTTATACTAAGTATTCAATTAAATGCTTGTATAATTTTGATAATAACTAGTTGTTACTTTTAAAAGGTAAAATCATGGTTGTGGCAGTATCATATGTACACCAGTATTCCATGATACACCAAGCTTGTATCAAGGAATCCTATGCATTAGTTAGTCAGGAAATCAGTAAGATATTATTAAAAAATCAAAGGAACACCCCAAAGCAGATTCATACAGGCAGTCACAAATTTGCTTAATAGACACCAAAGAGAATAGAGAAGTCAGTACCACTGACACTGACCAAAGTTCATTTACAGATCTGTAGTGGAGAATCATTGTCCTCAGTAAGCTAAGACTTAACAAAACTGTAAGCTCAAAAGCCTTCAAAGTACACAGACCCATAGATTATGGACAGGAAGGGTACAAAAGGGAGTAGCTGCTTCCCTGTCAATAACACGCCATAACCACCCTGGCCATTAAAAATGTTTCACAGCTACCCTTAAAAAATCTGTATTGCTGCTAGTTCTTTATCTCCTAGGAATATTTTGAGGAATAATAAAATAATGGGTGGATGTGCCTCTGTTTACAATGCTGTTCTATCATAAATTAAAGATGCATATAATTCACCTGATAAACCCCACCCACCTTAAGTGTGCACAGAACTCTTACATGAGTCTACAGTTGAATGAAATCATCTATCACAAAGCCCAGTCTATAAGAAAATGTTGATGTTCATGCAATCTATTGGGTACTGAACCAAATGCAAAATAATACAATGGGATGGGTGCCATCATGAAGCTGACAAATCCTGGCTGAGCTACTGGAGAGCCAGGGACTATCTGCGTATGAGTCATGATATAGCAGCACCCAAGGTGTATTTTATAAAGAGCATTGACAGTATACAAGGAAGAGATAAGGCAGGCCATATTGGATCTTCTTTTCTTTTCTGTGTGACCTTGGACAGTGAGCTGACAGATATGTGCCTTTCTTTGCTTAGCCATCAGCCTGGGTGTTAAAAGTCATAACATCTAGGTAAAAGAATCTATGGGGAAGTGCCCTGGAAAATGAAAAAAAAAAAAATGCTACTCCTAGAAGAGACTGTACAGTGACTCTGTTTTAGGTTTGTGCTCATTTTGTCTTTAAGAACAAGAACCTATAGAATAAAAAAGATGATGTGGTGAGCTCCTGGATGCATGCACAAGGCCATAGTTACTGGAAGTTGTAAATCATATGGAAAAGTCTTTAACTCAGTGATTTATGGCCCCACTGCTAGTCCTGAAGTTCATGTTCACTGCTAACCCACATGTCCTGATAGCTCCAGAGAGGCATGGGAATGTCACTGACTACAGGGGCCATATGTCCCTACTTAAACTTGTATAGACTGTATTTCACTCTCCATAACCTTTCTTAGCAAAGCTATCTCTCTGGCGTTGCCTACTTGTCTTGAAGAAGGAGGTTTGAGAATTCCCAAGAACTGGGAAGGAAAATCTTTGGGTCACATACTCCTTTTGTAGCTCAATTATTGATTTTGTCACTGAGACAGGATAAGGAGAGTTTGGACTGATTGCAGCATACAACCCTGAGTATACAAAAGGGGGGAGAGGGAGAATAAGAATAAGAGAATAAGTGAGGATATAAACTCTAGGTGGAGAGAGCCTGTACTGTGGTTGGAAAGAAGGCGACCCTGCATCAGACACAGGGCTTCTCCAGTTCCCACCAAGGCCTGCACCAGGGAACAGAATGTCTGCCACAGCAGAAGGGTTTGAGCTATGGAAACTGTAGGACTTTCTGGGTTGCATTGTACTCTACACACTTAAAGTGCTGCAAAAAGCTTTGGAGATGTTAAAAAACAAGGGCAGGTCTCTCTTCACCTGAGTAAACAAGGGTAGTTCTCTTTTCACCTGACCATGTCTCTCCTGAGGCAAAGGCTTACTTCAGACTCAAAAAAGAAATCCATACTTTGTTTGACCTATGCTATTTATTATGCATAGAGGTGTCAGGTAGTGGAGAGGACTGAGGTTGCTGGAGCTCGGCTGCCTCCCCCTCTTCTCACCCCATGAGGTGATTCCAGCATGCCTTGCTCATATGCAATATAACATTTCCTACACTGCCTTCTGGATGTTGGTGAACCACTGAGTCTCGGTTTTTGTCCCTGCCCCCCAGCCCCTGGCACAGACCTGACATATACAGTTCAGCAGTAATTTTCTGACTGAGCGTTTTGAGGAGTTACCCCACAACATTAGGAGAAACCCCAGTCACAACAGTTTAGCAGGCCAACCCTGGGGCCTGTTCACCATAAAATGGGGAAGCTTGAGCCCAAATTTCAGTGTTCATAAATGAGACTATTTTCGGCTTTCTCAGAAACAGCATCTGTAAATAATCAGGCAGAAGCCTTTTATAAAACAATGTAGGCAAAACCTCAAATCCATTCTAAGGCTGCAACACTGAAATAAGACTTTGAACCCACAAGGACGCCAAGATCAACATGGGGCTTCCTGCATAAAAGCTGGAACTTCATAGCAGCATGGGGGCAAGAACTATGACTGAATTTTCCCCTTCCTAAATTATATACTGCGTAGTGTTAAAGTGAACAGAGGGCTGCATGGAGATGGGCCTGTGGTTGATGTAAGTTCCACTACAAACCCATGGCGTCTGTGGTGGTGGGACTTGGGAGAGCCGTCAGGCTGGCTGGGCTGTATGTTGCAGAAAGGTCACTCGTAGGTCATGCCACAGTTTAAGTTTTCCATGAAATTTAGCATGGGACTTTTCATCTTTCATACAAAAATAATCAGGGACATTATGTAATAAGTTTTCAAGAGACAGTGTTCTGAATGTTGGTTTAGTGACAGCTATTAATACCTACCATTCCAAAGTCCCTTACTTTTTCATCCCTGTTGGATAGAAGAAGAGGTAGTCTTCTATAAGAGTTGGTGTTAAACTTGACTTTGAATACACTCTTCATGTGTGGGTAGGTAGCTCAGTGCGGCTACCCACAAGTTTCTGGATTCTGCCCATGCACATATACACACCACTAACAGAAACCAACAGCAACAACAATGAAGCCTTTTATCTCTCTTAGCTGAATAATTTCTCCTAAGGAAGAGAGACTATGTACATCTGGAAGATTCTGCAATGTTCTGTCCACCCTGAACCAGTAATGTGAGTTGTAAATAAGTGGCAAATCGATGACCCAAAGCCAGCGTTCTCATTAGGCCCATCCTGGCCAGGGTGAAACAGCCATGAGTTCAGTCCCCTAAGAGCTCACCTGCAGGCTTCTCAAAGTACTTGGGATTTGTACTAGAAGAGTCACTTCTAAAAAGAGAAGGTTGTTTATTGTAGATATGAGAGAGAGAACAGCCAGAGGCATCTGGAAGGGTTCAGATGAACATAGCTGGCAGAACAGACCAGGCCATTAGAAGAGAGGGGGCAGGGGTAGGGGGAATGAGAGAAGAAAAGAAGAGGGAGAGGCAGAGAGGGAGAGAAGCAAGAGCAGAACCAAGAGAGGACCAAGAGACCAAGAGAAAATCAGGACAGAAAGTGATCCAACACAGCACAGATCCTAAATGACTGGGTTATCATAGGGGAAAAAGAAGCTGGGGAAGGGAGGGGAAGGGAAGCTCATGGGTTGAAGAGGTTTGGCATGACGGCAGGGTGAGAAGAGAAGTGTTGAGAGGAACAAGGACTCTGCAACACAGGTACTTGTGATGCTGGGAGAGCCAGGTGGCAGAAACCTCTTTGATAGGCTAATAGGCACTTCAATCAGCTGTTTGTCTCAGGTTTCCTTGGGACCTAACAATGGGTACCTAAAAATGTGTACACCTTACCCAACATTTCCATGTGTGCACATATAGAATGTAATAAAGAGAGTCTTTGTGTGCACACATATATTTTGAATAGCTGTAGAAAATAGACTCTTTTTTTTTTTTTAAATAGACGTTTGTCTTTGAGACAGGGTATTACTAAGTAGCTGNCTCTACCTCCCAGGAACTCAGAGAGATCAGCCTGCCTCTACCTCCCAGGAACTCAGAGAGATCAGCCTGCCTCTACCTCCCAGGAACTCAGAGAGATCAGCCTGCCTCTACCTCCCAGGAACTCAGAGAGATCAGCCTGCCTCTACCTCCCAAGTGCTAGGGCTAAAGTAATATTCTGTGACACTCAGTAAGAATATAGATTTTTTTAAATATATTTAAATATATTTTAAATATATTTTTTATTTCTAAGTAGATACAAAGATTATATTTGAAGTATAGAAGTAGAGATTTAATTTTTAATAAAATTTAGAGGAATTCTATGTAACAGTACAATCTAAACTTCTGTTTTTTTTAATTAGATATGTTCTTTATTTAAATTTCAAATATCATCCCTTTCCCTGGTTTCCCCTCTGAAAACACCCTATGCCCTACCTACTCCCCCTGCTCATCAACCCACCCACTCCTGCTTCCTGGCCCTGGCATTCCTCTACACTGGGGCATAGAGCCTTCACAGGACCAAGGGCCTCTCCTCCCCTTAATGACCATCTGCTACATATGCAGCTGGAGCCATGAGTACCACCATGTACACTCTTTGGTTGGTGGTTTAGTCTCTGGGAGCTCTTGAGGATACTAGTTGGTTCCTATTGTTATTCCTCCAATGGAGCTGCAAATGCCTTCAGCTCCTTGGGTCCTTTCTCTAGCTCCTTCATTGGGGACCCTGTGCTCAGTCCAATAGTTAGCTGCAAGCATCCACCTCTGTATTTGTCAGGCACTGGTGGAGCCTCTCAAAAGACAGCTGTATCAGGCTTCTGACAGCAAGCACTTGTTGGCATCCACAAAAGTGTCTAAGTTTGGTAATTGTACAAAGGATGGATCCCCCACGTGGGGAAGTCTCTGAATGGTCATTCCTTCAGTCTCTGCTCCACACTTTGTCTCTTCCATGGGTATTTTGTTCCCCCTGCTAAGAAGGATCAAAGAATTCACACTTTGGACTTCTTTCTTCTTGAGTTTCATGTGGTTTGTGAATTGTATCTTGGATATTCTGAGCTTCTGGGCTAATATCCACTTATCAGTGAGTGCATACCATTGTGTATTCTTTTGTGATTGGGTTACCTCACTCAGGATGATATTTTCTAGTTCCATCCATTTGCCTAAGAACTTCATGAATTCATTGTTTTTAATAGCTGAGTAGTACGCCATTGTGTAAATGTACCACATTTTCTGTATCCATTTCTCTGTTGAGGGACATCTGTGTTCTTTCCAGCTCCTGGCTATTATACATAAGGCTGCTATGAACATAGTGGACCATATGTCCTTACTACATGTTGGAGCATCTTCTGGGTATATGCCAAGGAGTGGTATGGCTGGGTCCTCAGCTAATACTATGACCAATTTTCTGAGGAACCACCACACTGATTTCCAGAGAGGTTGTACCAGCTTGCAGTCCCACCAGCAATGGAGGAGTGCTCCTCTTTTTCCACATCCTCACCAGCATCTGCTGTCACCTGAGTTTCTGACCTAAGCCATTCTGATTGGTGTGAGGTGGAATCTCAGGGTTGTTTTGATTTGCATATCCCTGATGGTGAAAGATGTTGAACATTTCTTTAGGTGCTTCTCAGCCATTTGGTATTCCTCAGTTGAGAATTCTTTGTTTAACTCTGTACCCCATTTTTAATAGGGTTATTTGAGTCTCTGGAGTCTAACTTCTTGAGTTCTTTGTATATATTGGATATTAGCCCTCTATCAGATGTAGGATCATTAAAGATCTTTTCCCAATCTGTTGGTGTCTTATTGACAGTGCCCTTTGCTTTACAAAGGCTTTTCAATTTTATGAGGTCCCATTTGTTGATTGTTGCTCTCAAATCATAAGCCATTGGTATTCCGTTCAGGAAGTTTTCTCCTGTGCTCAACTATTTGAGGCTCTTCCCCACTTTTGCTTCTATTAGATTCAGTATATCTAGTTTTATGTCCTTGATACACTTCTACTTCAGCTTTGTACAAAGAGATAAGAATGAACCAATTTGCATTCTTCCAAGTGCTGACCTCCAGTTAAGGCAACACCATTTGTTGAAAATACTGGTTTTTTTTTTCCACTGGATGGTTTTAGCTCCTTTTTCAAAGATCAGGTGACCATAGATCACATGTGGGTTCATTTCTGGGTCTTCAATTCCATTCCATTGACCTGCCTGCCTGTCTCTGTACCAGTACCATGCAGTTTTTATCAAAATTGCTCTGTAGAACAGCTTGAGGTCAGGGATGGTGATTCCACTAGAGGTTCTTTTATTGTTGAGAATAGTTTTCACTATCCTAGGTTTTTTGTTATTCCATGTGAATTTATAATTGCTCTTTCTAACTCTATGAAGAATTGATTTGGAATTTTGATGGGGGTTGCTTTGAATCTGTAGGATGCTTTTGGCAAGACAGCTATTTTTACTATATTAATTCTGCCAATCCATGAACATGGGAGATCGTTCCATCTTCTGAGATCTTCTATTTCTTTCTTCAGAGACTTGTAGTTCAAAAGTGCTTGTCATACAGATCTTTCACTTGTTTAGTTAGAGTCACACCAAGGTATTTTATATTATTTGTGACTATTGTGAAGGGTATTGTTTCCCTTATTTCCTTTCTCAGCCTGTTTATCCTTTGTATAGAGGAAGACCACTGATTCAAGTTAATTTTATATCCAGCTACATCACTGAAGTTGTTTATTAGCTGTAGGATTTCTTTGGTGGAATTTTTGGGCTCCTTTAAGTATACTAGCATATCATCTGCAAATAATGATATTTTGTTCTGCCTTTCCAATTTGTATCCCTTTGGTCTCCCTTTGTTGTCTAATTGCTCTGGCTAGGACTTCAAGTTCTATATTGACTAGGTAGGGAGAGAGAGGGCAACCTTGCCTAGTCCCTGATTTTAATGGGATTGCTTCAAGTTTCTCTCCATTTAGTTTGATTTTGGCTACTGGTTTGCTGTATATTGCTTTTACTATGTTTAGGTATGGGCCTTGACTTCATAATCTATCCAAGACTTTTATCATGAAGCGGTGTTGGATTTTGTTAAATGCTTTCTCAGCATCTAGTGAGATGATCATATGTTTTTTTTTTTCTTTGAGTTTGTTTATATAGTGAATTATGTTGATGGATTTCCATATATTGAACCATCCCTGGGATGAAGCCTCCTTCCTTGACCATGATGAATGATCATTTTGATGTGTTTCTGGATTTGATTTCGGAGAATTTTGTTGAGTATTTTTATATCAATATTCATAAGAGAAATTAGTCTGAAGTTCTCTTTCTTTGTGCAGTCGTTGTGTGGTTTAGGTATCAGAGTAATTCTGGTAACTGGTATCTGTCTAGAAAATTGTCCATTTCATCCAGATTTTTCATTTGGGTTGAATATTTTTGTAGTAGAATCTGATGATGTTTTGGATGTTGTTATGTCTCCCTTTTAATTTCTGATTTTGTTAATTAGGATATTCTCTGTGCCATCTAGTTAGTCTGGCTAAGGGTTTATATATTTTGTTGATTTTCTCAAAGAACCAGCTCCTGGTTTGGTTGACTCTTTGTATAGTTCTTTTTATTTCCACTTGGTTGATTTCAGCCTTGAGTTTGATTATTTCCTGCCATCTACTCCTTATGGGTGAATTTGCTTCTTGTTCTAGAGCTTTTAGATGTGCTGTCAAGCTGCTAGTATATGCTCTCTCCAGTTTCTTTTTGGAGGCATTTAAAGCTATGAATTTTCCTCTTAGGATTGCTTTCATTGTGTTCTGTAAGTTTGGGTGTGATGTGTCTTCATTTTCATTAAATTCTATAAAGTCTTTAATTTCTTTCTTTATTTCTTCCTTGACCAAGTTATCCTTGAGTAGAGTGTTGTTCAGCCTCCTTGTGTATGTGGGCTTTCTATGTTTATGTTTTTATTGAAGACCAACCTTACACCATGGTGATCTGATAGGACGCATGGGATTATTTCAATCTTCTATCTGTTGAGGCCTGTTTATTGACCGATTATATGGTCAGTTTTGGAAAAGGTACCATGAGGTTCTGAGAATTTTCTTTTATGAATATGGATGCCCTTGCATTAGGAGTATAGATATTCCGAATAGAGATTTCTTCTTGGTAGATTTTTTCCTTTAATGAATATGAAGTGTCCTTCCTTATCTTTTTTGATAACTTTAGGTTGAAAGTCAATCTTATTTAATATTGGAATGGCTACTCCAGATTGTTTTTTGGGACCATTGTTTGAATAATTGTTTTCCAGCCTCTTACTCCAAGTTAATATCTGTCTTTGTCACTGAGGTGGGTTTCCTATATGCAGCAAAATGTTGGGTTCTGTTTACATATCCAATCTGTTAGTCTATGTCTTTTTTATTGGATAATTGAGTCTATTGATATTAACAGATGTTAAGGAAAAGTGATAGTTATTTCCTGTTATTTTTGTTGTTAGAGGTGGAATTATCTTTTTTGAGATCATCTTCTTTTTGTTTTGTTAAAAGATTACTTTCACTAGGCGGTAGCGCACGCCTTTAATCTCAGCACTCGGGAGGCAGAGGCAGGCAGATTTCTGAGTTTGAGGCCAGCCTGGTCTACAAAGTGAGTTCCAGGACAGCCAGGGCTATTCACAGAAACCCTGTCTCAAAAAAACCAAAAAGGAGGAGGAGGAGGAGGAGGNTTTTTTTTTTTTTTTTTTTTTTTTTTTTTTTTTTTTTTTTTTTTTTTTTTTTTTTTTTTTTTTTTTTTTTTTTTTTTTTTTTTTTTTTTTTTTTTTTTTTTTTTTTTTTTTTTTTTTTTTTTTTTTTTTTTTTTTTTTTTTTTTTTTTTTTTTTTTTTTTTTTTTTTTTTTTTTTTTTTTTTAAAGATTTATTTTATTTATTACATGTAAGTACACTGTAGCTGTCTTCAGGCATTCCAGAAGAGGGCGCCAGATCTCATTAAGGATGGTTGTGAGCCACCATGTGGTTGCTGGGATTTGAACTTATCACCTTCGGAAGAGCAGTCGGGTGCTCTTACCGGCTGAGCCATCTCACCAGCCCTGTTCTGTTTTTTTTTAAGGGAGTAATTTATGTCCTTCTTAAAATCCTCTATCATCATCATGAGATGTGATTTTAAATCCACATCTTGCTTTTCCAGTGTGTTGGGGAATTCAAGATTTGCTGTATTGGGAGAATTGGGTTCTGATGGTGCCAAGTAGTCTTGGTTTCTGTTTGTAAGATTCTTGTGTTTGCCTTTCACCATCTGGTTATCTCTGGTGTTATTTGGTCTTGCTATTTGTGGCTAGAGTTTATTCCTTCTGTGAGTCTATAAACCTATGTCAACATTCCAGGGAGACAAGTTCCTGGCAGAACTTGTGTACAAAGGGCTCTGGAACAGCCCAAGCTCTGGGTCCAAATGGCGACTGGAAGGATCCTGCCCATCTGTTCCACTGTTCTTGCTTCCTGTGTGCTCCTCACTGCCCAGCTCCAGATAGTTATTGGAGAGAAAATGGCTATCTCACCTCTGAGCCCAGGAGTAAAAACACTCTGGGGAGAACAAGTCTCTCCCGGTGGTGAGACCTGTGAAAAGTGGCCTATGGATCATCTTCAACTCAAGGGTGCAGAGGGTGCACAGGAAGGATCCTGTTCCAGCTGCTCTACTGATCTTGTGCCCCATGTGCTCCTGGCCAGCACCGTTCTACACAGTTATTGGAGAGAAAGTGGCTTATCTCACCTCCGTGTCCAGGAGTAAAAACACTCCGGAGAGAACAGGTCTCTTCTTGGCGGGACCTGTGCACGGTAGGCTGTGGAACAGGTGCAGATGGCGAACCCAAGAATATAGATTTTTAACAGCAGTTATTTCCCGAGAGGAGAATAAAATTGAAAAAAGTAAAGAGAATTTTTTTGTACTTTCATCACTTATTTCTCGCTGTTTGGATTCCTCATAAAGAATACGCAGTTAGCTGGGCATAGTGGTGCACACCTTTAATCCCAACACAAGGAAGCTGAGACAACCAGATCTCTGTGAGTTCCAGGTCAGCCTGCTCTACATAATGAGTTCCAGTATGACCAGGTGTGACCCGCCCTATCCCGCCAGCAAGAAGAAGCAGGCCGCACACAGGATCCTTCTACAGCAAAGCTTTATTGAAGCATTGAAAGAGGAAAAAAACCCAGAGCCCGGAAAAGCCTCGGCTTATATAGCCAAGGAGGAGGCATGTCTTAACCGGATTGGCTGCTGGGCCATTACTCAATTAACTGCTGCTGGGTGGCAGTTAAACAACAGGTGCACGTGCTTTTGGGTTGTTTACTGGCTCTAAACTAGGGGTGGTAACAAAATGTCAGTGCCATCTTAGAATAGCAACAGAGCCGACTCGGGAGCTGCTCTCTACAACCAGGGCTGTTAAACTGAGAAACCCTGTCTTGAAAAACCAAAAAAGATTTAAGAAAAAACAAAAAGTGCAATTGTTTATCTCTGGTTCTTGGCACATGGCCTGGCAACTAATAATAATAATAGTGTTACGGTGTTGTAATTAAGTGACTGTGCCTACAGAGGATGTAGAAAATTAAATCACACATCTGAGTTTGGGAGGCTTAAGAGATGGATGAGGAGGAAGAAGTTGAACTGAGGGCTTACATAGGAATGAGATTAGGAACTGAGTCTGGTGCTGGAAGAGGCCCTCAGAAGTCAAGAAGAGTTCTGTTAAGCTGACTGATTGGAGTTAAAAAAAAAATCCTGGTGTCAGAGAAATGACTCTATGGTAATTGCTGACAAGCCTGATTGCTCAGTTAATGTAGATGAGTGTTTCCAAGCCTACCCATCTGAAAGTTCAGTCCCCAGGATCCCCACAGTGAAAGGAGACAATTAACTGTACATACATACAGTGCCACACGTATTCCCCAATGAATTAGCAAATAAATACATAAATAATTTTTTTGATGACAATAAGAACCTGTCCTAAGGGACTAGGAATATGGCTGAATCAGTAAAGTGCTTCTCACCCCCATCCCCACCACTTTAACCATGAGGACATGAGTTTGAATCCCTAGCACCCATGTAAAAGTCAGTTGCAGAGAGAGGGCATGCATCTATAATCTCATCACTGGAAGTAAAGACAGATCTCTGAGCTCAGTGCCAGCCAACTTAGTCAAATTGATGAGCCCCAGGTTCAGAGAGGCCTTGTCTCAAAATACAAGGTAGAGAGAGATTAAGGGAGATAGCAGCACCAGTCTTTGGCCTCTACACACTCTCACCATGCTCATATTCCCACATGCACATGTGCACACACTCACAGCAATGCATACATCTACGGTCCTATGCACACAACAAAACAACACTTGCCCTAAATTAGCTACCAAGCTGTTTCTGATAAAGAACACAGTCCTAACAATAGTCATCTCTATCCATATGGATTTATCTGTAGACAGAACAAAGGTCATCGACCTGACACAAAGGCCACTGACATGTTGACCTGCTCCCCTGGTAGGGCTAGACTAAGCCATGATTATCAGAAAGGACTTGTGGGGGCTTCAGAGATAGCTTCATGGTTAAAAGCATTAACTGTTCTTCCAGAGGACCCAGGTTTCGGTCTCAGCACCTACAAGAGTCTGTATGTACTTCTAGCCTCAAGAGATCTGACACTCTCTTCTGGCCTCCGAGGATACTGACTACATACTCTATATGTATGCATAGACATACATATAGGCAAAACACCCACACACATAAAAATAAGTAATTAAAATAATAATAACAATTAAAAACAAGAAAGAAACAAAAGCCTTGAGTTCACAAGTCAAGTGCAGGGAGCTGAAGTGTTGTCCAGGCTGGGTTGGAAAGTAGATAACAGTGCAGAAACTGTATCCCCTGTAGTTTACCTAGGACAACCAGCTCAGTCTGTCCCATACGCTGCCTGCTGGAGTGCTGAAAATTCTTAACCTCCACTCACCTGGCAAAACCCAAACATGGAACTTTTTTCTGGCTCCTCATCTTAGCAAGGAGATAGAGACATTTGCAGATGCTTCAGTGGCCGCCCGGAGTTGTTTGTAGAGTGGCAGACATGTCTAGATGAGACTTAAGTCAGCAGTCAGTCATTGGAGTCACTTAAGCCTCTGATCAAATGAAGAACTTGCTACTCAGCCTCAATCTGGGTGGCAGAGCTCTTTGAAATGTGTCCATGAGGTGCAGATGCAGTGTGTCACAATGGGAAGAAGCTGATTGAAGTCACTGCCTTCCTAAATTAAAGGCACAGAGAGGCAGCTATGTAATTCTGCTAATTACACATCCCGCTTTCTCCTGGGCTCCTTTGATGCCTTCACATTCACATCTGTCTCCTCAACTACAAGACCATGTTCTGAAAGAAAGCTGTAGAGGAAGATCTAAAAGGCCCACTGGCCTCAGAGGAAGACAGAAGCACCTTGTTTGAAGGTTCCAAAGCTTCATTATCTAATTTCTGACAGTAAATAGTAAACCATTTTGTGGGAGCAGTGAATACCCTTGGTTATGTTTCCCATCTGCCCTCTACTAAGATGGGCTATTAATAAAATATTCTTGGTTCTTATTACTAGATAAAAAAAGATTCCGGTTCACTTTGTTTTGCATTAAAGTCTATGCTTGTGACCTTATTGTTCAGTTTTCATAATTCAGCTATAGAAAATAATCTATCTCTACAATACAGAGTCTTACACAACTCAGTTGTGGTTTTAACAGAAAGGCAGAGATACAAGTCAGGGCAAGCAGTGGTGAATTGGCCAGTCTAAGTGATTGCTACAAATGCCAAAGTGTGGGTCTGGTATGTAGTAGCCTGGTACCTGACAGTGGTATGAGGTAAGGCAGAGAGATTGTTGCTTCCTGGGTCACAGGGGCCAGATAGAGAAGGTCTAGCTCTTTGGTGATTAGTTTGCATATCAAAGGCATCCTGCCAAGGGTGATCTTTGCTATCTTTAAGAATTGTTTATCCCTCAGTTGATGAATGACTTCATGGATAGACCATCTTAATACACACACCGTTTCTTAAATGAATGTAACCTGTTCCCTGCGGCCTGAGAATGATGACAATCACTCAAGTCAAATAGCTTTGACCATAGCAGGAAATCTGTATCCAAAAAAATCGTGCCTACAATTCATTCCTTGGCGCAGCAGAACTGTCGACTCTTAGCTTATCTACTATGGAGGTGAAATCCTTTGGTGACATGAGGGACATTCAAATACAGCCTTATTACAATGAAGCCCAATTTCCAAAAACTGTTCTTATTTTGTGTCTATACCACACAGTAAGAGCCAAGAGTTTAAGCTCTACTAAAAACAAAACAAAACAAACAAACAAACAGCGTTTTCTACTTTTTTGCCGTTTTCGACTTTTTCGCCTTTTTTCGCCATTTTTACCGTTTTCGACTTTTTCGCCATTTTTGCCGTTTTCAACTTTTTCGCTGTTTTGCCGTTTTCGCCTTTTTCGCTGTTTTTGATTATTTCGCCGTTTTTGCCGTTTTTTTTTGCCGTTTTCAACTTTTTCACCTTTTTCGACTTTTTCGTCTTTTTCGCCTTTTTCGCCTTTTTCAACTTTTTCACCATTTTCGCCGTTTTCGAAGTTTTCGACTTTTTCGTCTTTTTCGCCTTTTTCGCCTTTTTCAAATTTTTCACCATTTTCGCCGTTTTCGAAGTTTTCGACTTTTTCGCCGTTTTTGCCTTTTTCGCCATTTTCGCATTTTCGACTTTTTCGCCGTTTTCACCATTTTCGACATTTTCAACTTTTTCACCATTTTCGACGTTTTCGACTTTTTCGCCTATTTCACCGTTTTCACCATTTTTGACTTTTTTTTTTTTGCCTTTTTCACCGTTTTTGGCGTTTTCTACTTTTTCACCGTTTTCAACTTTTTCGCTGTTTTTGCCATTTTCGCCTTTTATGCCTTTTTCGTGGTTTTCGACTTTTTCACCCTTTTTGCAGTTTTTGCCCTTTTTGCGGTTTTCGCCGTTTTCGACTTTTTCGCCCTTTTTGCGGTTTTCACCGTTTTCGACTTTTTCGCCGTTTTCAACTTTTTCGCCTTTTTTGCAGTTTTCGCCATTTTCAACGTTTTCGCCTTTTTCGCCTTTTTCGCCTTTTTTGCCGTTTTCGACTTTTTTGCCTTTTTCGTTCATTAAAAAACTAATAGTGATATATTATTTTAAAATATCATACAGTTAATATATTTGGAGTTATTTAAAATTTATATTGAGAAAAATGTATGTATTTTCAGTATTGCTGTAGACAAACATCTACATAAGACTGTTCAATTGATTGTTGTTTTATATCAAACAACTTTTATAATATTCATTTTTATTGTTACAATATTTTATAAATTTTAAAGAATATGATAAAAAAAACAAAAGATATTGCAGGTTTTGAAGGTGGGCTCTCCAGGAGGAGTTGGGGTACAAAAGAGAAAGAAGAATGTGATATAAGTCTATTTACTCAAAATATGTTTTTAAATGTTAACAAATTCAGATAAATTGAAATTATGTATCTTTTCTCATCATAATGCAATAAAACTTAAATCAAAAAAAAAAAAAAAAGAATTGGTTATCCCTAGCTAAAGGGGTTAAAAATGTCAAAACATACAGAGGATAAGAGTTGTATGCTGTGCAAAGAGTGGGGGCTGCTCTGCTCCTCTTTTCTCTGTCACCTCTGAGGGAGTAGCCATTTGCTAAATTATACAATCTGCAAAGAATGATTTAATGCATTTCACCTTTGGAGACAAAGCTAAAGAACCACTACTACTTCCCTCCCCAGCTCTCCTGCGTCCAAGTTTTGTTTGCTTTTAACCCACCCACCCATGCCCACTCCATCCCCAACCTCCACCCATCCCCCATCCCCAGGGACAATTTCTTACTCTCTGTCTTAGGTGACTTGGAACTCACAACAGAGCCCACACTGGCTGTGAAACTCCAGGCAATCTGCTTCTGTACCATGCCCTGCCCCCTTTTTCTTAAAGACATTTAATGGACTTTGGGGGATGAGCTTTTTATATTGGACTTTTGTATTTTTCCTCTCTGTTGTAGTTCTGAGGTTGATGTTTACCCTTCATGTATTCTGTTGATTTATACAACATAGTGAGGCTTTTGTCCTTTGACTTTGGTAATACTGGAGAATGCTATAGTCTGGTCTTCTTGGCTTATATACTTACAAGGTCTTCTCATGCCTTCCATCTCCTTTGTTCTGCATGCTGTGTGAGATGGATAGTTTTAACACTTTTTCCAGTGAGAAAACAGCTACAGAGAAGTTAAGTAAACCTGAGTCCTGCATCTGGCAGAGACCTGAGGCCACATCAGAACTTTAACTCTGAATTCTGCCATTTCTTACTCTGGTCTCCACTGCTCACTACCCTGGTGCCATCATGGCTTTCAAAGGCTTTGAGTAGAACAAACATGGTGAACTGGGACAAAAATGGCAGAACTCACTCAGCTGTTAGAGAAAAATGAAAGGGTACATCATTGGAGGAAGTTTTAACTTTCTTTCTACAGAGAGCTATAACACTACTAGGTTTTCTCCTGATTCCTGAAGAACCAGTTGCTACAACAATGATCATGGTTTCTTGGAACTGGCTGACAGCAGCAGATCTTGTGTTTTATAAAAATAAAGAGCTAAGATATGTGTGATAGAGACATTTGGGGTATGGTGAGGTACAAGGGGATGCCTCTGCTGGCCCATGCTGAGGCATCCCTTCCCCGCCACCCCCCCCCCTGTGGATATAATTCATGGGATAGAGGGGAATGGAAAGAAAAGGGGTAGATAGTAAGAGGGTAAGAGATTGAAGAGGGGGGCAAACAGCCCCTTTTATAGTGACTCATGCATACCTGGCTATTGCCAGGTAACTGTGGGTCAGAGCCTAGAAGGAATGATAACAGCAGACCCTGTGCTGCCCCCTTCCTCATGTCAGCATCTCTGCTATATCTACTTCCCATTCAAGTCACTAAGTAACCTAGTGATATGCTGGGATAGGAGTGGCCACTGGCATACAGCACAGCTGTGGTCCATGAGGGCAGAAACCTTTCCATTGAATACCAGTATAACTTTTAAATAACACCTGGCTCAAGCTAGCAAGTGTGAAGTACTTTCCTAAGCCTTCCTAGTTTAGTCTTTACTGTTTTCATTTTGCTTTTGTATTTGATGAAATAATCCATACAGGGAAGGAAAGGCCAGTTTTGCATTTGAACTGTAGGAGTTTTTCATTTCTCTGAGAAAAGAAAATAGGAACAAGAGACCCCAGAGGGAGAGACAGACAGACAGAGAGACCTTTGCATGAGTTCTTTAGTTCTGGCATGCTTCTCTGCACAGTCTATTTGTAAGCTGGACTCTGCCTAGAATGTCTTCCTTTCCTTCTCTTTTTTCTGCCTTCTTTTGCTAAACTTGTCTTATGCTATTTAGAATGTAAGCCCTTGGATTATTGATTGACTTTTAAACCCTTTTAAAGTACAAAATCCTATTAGACCTCAGTCTTCTCTAGAGTTGGGTCAATGCCTTATGTCCATTGCTGGAACCAGGAATCCACAGAACCACCAGAAGACTGTCAAATCCTCAATGTGGACAGAAACTTCAAGGTTTGTCCTTGCACCTAACAAGAGATTTCTCACTGAGAAAAGGGCTGCTGAAGGCATTTCTAGAGAGATGTGGATTTCTTCTTTAAGATACAGGAACAAGACATTTAACTAAAATGTAAAGAAGGCAGATAGAGACTCCTCCCTCCTCCCATATTTATGTGATTTGATGTGTGTATATCAGTGTGGGGGAATTGTGCCATAGCTCAAGTGGTGGTTAGAGGACAAGTGTCTGGAAACAGTTCTCACCTTTCACCTTGTTGAGTCAGGGTCTTTCTTGTTTCTGCTTCTCTCTGTGTTCCTTAGGCTAGCTGGCCTGAGAGTTTCAAGGTGAGTCTTCTGCCTCTCCCACTGTACAGATACACACCAGTGCATCTAGCTTTCTAATGTGGATTCTGAGGGTCAGATGTCAGGCTCTCATGGCGTTTGACCAGCTGGACCCATCTAGCCAGGCTGAGAACCCCTAACTTAAAGACATCATTACAGTGACCCATTAGGCTTCTGGTCTCCTCTGTCTTGGTTTATGTGCTTTTCTTTCTGTCCTTTATATCCCATAATCTCATAAAACCCCTTTCTGTTTAATGTTTGAATCCAGCATCCACTTCAGGTGGCTCATAAACACCTGCAACTCTACAACTCTATCTCCAAGGAAAGTCAACCCCTGACCTCTGCAGGCACCTGCACATAGACAGTCACACACATATATACATAATCAAAAATACTGTAAATCCCCCCCCAAAAAGCCTAATGTTGCAAAGAGAGTACTTTGATTTTCAGAGGCTGAATTGTAAACTAGCCTAACTTGAAGGAAAGTCTGTTTATCGAGTCCCCAGACTAGAGCCACAGTGATGAGAAATGTGTGATGAATGAGGCTTTACTCTCCACTTAGGAACAATTCCATGTGATACAAGAATCATACCACCCCATTTTATAGTTCTAGCTACTATGGTACAGTGAATCTCAGTGACACGGGAAGCTAAACCAGCAGACATAAGCTTTTCCCTAGATTTCCTCCCTCAGTCACGGCTGCTGTTTCTTCAGATTGTTGGGAAGTCTGTTCTCCCAGGACTAGGGTGAGATAGCGTCTGATTGCTTGCAAAGCTGTGCCAGATGCACATTCCCTTCTCTAGACACCAAATCAGGACTGATTTCTTACCATCCTGCTGCAGGTCTCTGAATCACCAAAATCATTTTTGCACAATGAGGAGAATTATTTTTAAAATTTTACTTGTTTTTATGTGTATGTTTTGTCTGAATGTATATCTGTGTGCCATGTATGTACCTGATGTCCTTGAGAGTTAGAACACATCAAATTCCCTGGAACTAGAAGAACAGATGGTTCTGAGTTGCCTTGAGCACACTACGGATACAACCTGGGTCCTCTGCAAGAACAACAAATGTTTTTGACCCATTGAGCTCCCTCTTCAGCCCCAGAGGCAAGCTTATTTTTGTTTGTTTGTTTGTTTAATTGATTGATTGATTGATTTGTCACTTATTAATCTGTCTTTTATAATAAATGCCTATTGAATTGCAAAAGTTGTCTCAATGGTCTTCTAAATACATCACAATGGCTGGTTGTGGTGACATAGCTCTAGCACTTTAAAGATTACAACAGGAGGATCTCAAACTGGAGGCCAGCTTGGGCTACACCATAAGTCTGAGGCCAGCCTTGACTGTTCATTTCTCTTGATGTTTCAAAGACTTTCCATTTATACCTCTAGAAGTCCTTACGGTATTTCTTTGGGGGTGGAGGTGGGGGAATGGGGTGGCTCCTTAGGGTTTAAAAGCCATGGAATATATAGCTTTCCTGCTTTTCTGGCCTTCAAAAACACAGAGGCTACTTACTGTCAGGCCTCACCCCTAAAGACTTGATTATAGTCTTTAGGTAGGGCTTGGGTAGCTATTTTTAAAGTTCTCGTGTGATTCTGAAATGTAGCCAGGGTTGATAAACTGAAATTATTGATTCCCTTAATCTCTTACATTGCTTCCCTGATATTTAATTTTGTGTCAACTTGCCTGGGTTATAGGATATTAGTCAAACATTATTCTGTGTTTTTGGTAAAGTATTTCCATATGAGATCTGAGTTTGAGTTAGTAGAGATAGCAAAGCAGACTGCCTTCCCTACTATGATGAGTCTCTTGCAACTCATTGAAGACATTTTCTCCTTGCTGAGTAAGAATGACTCTATGTGGACCTTCCCCCACTCCCAGTCCCCATCTTCAGACTCAAACTGAACACTGGCTCTTCTTAGGTCTTGAGTCCATGGCCTTCAGGTAGGAACTCAAACCAGCAACTATCCCAGTCTTCAGCTTATCAAGTGGATAATCTCAGGACTCTATAATTACAAGAGCCAATCCTAATAGTGATTCATTCTCTGTAGAAGTATATTCTATTGATTCTGTTTCATCACAGAACCCTGACCAATATACCTCTTTATCATAAGTCTTCAGGACATCTTTGCTGTCCTTGAGAGTTTTCATACATTATATCCTCTAGTACATCATCAAATAAAGCTCCTTTGAAACAGAGTTTGGATGGGCATCTCACTTGTGCTCCCTAAGACAGGGTAAGTATAGCTCAGTCTGGAGAAGTTCAAGTCCCCACCCATGCTTCTCTTGGTGAGTTTGAGTCTGACTGAGACAACATCTGTGAAATCAAAGGACTTATTATCTTACTACCAAGTTATACTCTTACTGCAATGGTCCCATCCCATGAATAGCACAATTTGGTGCTCACTTACCTTGTCCAGTCATCCCTCACAGTGCCTGGAGTTTATTCATTATGCAAGCCAGAAGCATTGAGGTCTGGTGCCCAGTGGTGAATAAGGAGATAATTATGTAAGACACAAGAGAAAGATGAACCAGATTGGGAGGGAAGGGTATGTGTGCAAGTACATTCCTGGTCATAGTCCAGGAGCAAACATGCAACAAGAAAAGTGGCAAAGTCAATGGATAGAAGCCTCATGGATGTTCTAGAAGAGAACAAGACTAAGGTGAGAAGGAGCTGAGGAGGCCAATCAGAGCTTTCTACACTGCATATTTATGACCCATTCTATGGCTGCCAGCCTGTGATCATAATGGAGCATCTTAGTTGGAAAGCCATGCACTAAAATGACTAATTTTTCATTCAGTGTAGGTCTGATTTTAGTCCCATTTAAAATGTATTTGTGGCTCCATGTTTTTCCTTTTGAATATTTACATGGTAATACAAGCAAAAAATACTTTGTAAAAATAGCCTTGCTTTTTTTTTTTTTTTTTTTTTTGATTTTAGTGTTTCCTCTTTGAGGACTTTTACCTCTTTAGCATTGTTCTCTTGTATTTCATTTTTTTTTTCCATTAATACATTTTATAAGGTTCACAAAATCCTTGAAATTACATGGTAAAATTATATATAGGTACTTTATAATTTTATTTTATTTTTTTTTCTTTCCTCTCTTTATTAGATATTTTCTTCATTTACATTTCACATGTTATCCAGAAATTTTCCCTTACCCTCCCGCGTCCCCGCCCTGCTCCCCTACCCACCCCCTCCCACGTAATGGCCCTGGCATTCCCCTGTTCTGGGGCATATAGAGTCTGTATGACCAAGGTAGCCTTGCTTTTTGACCTCCTGAACTAATTTGCCCTAAATAGCTACCACGTTGATAATATCTTAATCAAATGCAACAGCCCTTTGGAATTCTGTACTGCTAATTTCCATTACTCTACTATCTTGTATATAGACACAGGAACGAAGTCTTTGCATCACTATTTTGTGTGTGCTTCGTTTTTATAAAGTGGTTTCTCCTAAACAAACAAAGCCACAGGAACTGGTTCAGATTAAGAGAATGGACAGATTTCAAGGGATCAAAGGCCATCGTGGAAGTTCATGGAGCAACCCTTTCTTCACTAGATCACACTCACATGTTGATGGTGTCATAGTTGAAGATGAACGCATCAGGGATTCTATTTTATGCTTCATTTTCTGATGATTTTAGCGGCCTTAATTTTGCCTTAAAAATTAAATTAAACAGATCAGGAATACAAAAGGAAGATGTCTTGGCTTGGATGTTGGAGTTGGTACAGTTCGCAAGCAGCCAAAGCAACCCTCTCCCAACTTCCTTTCTAATAACTCCAGTACATGAGCACAAGCAGGCAGCCCCATCCGTATTCACTTGGCCACGGAGCCACAGAGGATGCCTAATGACCTGACAAACTTGGCTGTGGACACAGTTTTGACTTTTTACAGTCAATACTATAAAGAATAATTTTGGGGAAGGATAATTTTTATTTTACTTTTGCCCAAATTAAATCATTTCCCCACTTTGGCTAGGTAATGGAGACATAACTTTAATACTATTTTAATAATGTTCAGCTTTCTTTCTTTCTCTTTCTTTCTTTCTTTCTTTTCATGTGGAAATCTACACAACTATGGTTTTAGATTTTCTGTTCCTACATTCTGCAGAAAAAGGTATGGAAGTGTGCTGCAAGACTTGCTTGATATGGGTTCATCAGTGCCACCTTCTTCCCCCCCCCCCAAGATGAGCTTTTCAGCATATATTCCCTTTACAGTATATTTTTTCTCTTTGTTTTTTAAGATTTATTTATTTATATTATGTATATGAGTATAACATTGCTCTCTTCAGACACAAGGCATCAGACCCCATTGCAGATGGTTGTGAGCAGCTATGTGGTTGCTGGGAATTGAACTCAGGACCTCTAGAAGAGCGGTAAGTGCTCTTAACCACTGAGCCAGCTCTCCAGCCCCTACGGTACTTTTTATAGTATCTCTTAAGGGGTGGTAGCCCAACTCTGGAAATAAGAACACTGAGAAGACGGAAGATGAATGGTAAATCTAAACTGCTTCTGGCAAACTTTCCAATAATATTGAGCACTGGATAATAGGAAGCAAATAAAAGTCCTTTAATTACACTCTCGATTAATTAATTAATTTTAGATCCTAAATC
Organism: Mus minutoides; assembly: GCA_902729485.2. NCBI lineage: Eukaryota > Metazoa > Chordata > Mammalia > Rodentia > Muridae > Mus > Mus minutoides. Next base: position 122,058 of record LR753364.1, on the reverse strand, counting down.
CTAAGAAGGTTGTAGTATGCCTCTGAAGACAGATAGAATGAAAAAGAGTCTTTGATGTTCTGAGGTAAAAATTAGTGGATCTCAGCTGGCCAGTGGTGGTACACGCCTTTATACCAGCACTCAGGATACAGAGGCAGGCAGTTATCTGTGCGTTCAACACCAGCCTGGTCACAGAGCAAATTGCAGGATAGCCAGGGCTACACAGAGAAACCGTGTCTTAAAAAAAAAAAGAAAGAAAATTACTAGATCTTGATCAACTATCCTGATCAGAGGTCAGAGTCTTGACTTTAATGATGTAATGAGATTCCACCAATGACATGCATAGGTGAGAGTGGTATTTTGTGGAGTTATGTCTCAACTTTTGGGGAAAATAGACTGTCCATTAATTAGCCTTGGCTTGTTTTCACTAGGGATAATGAATGCATTCTAACAAAATAAGGACAGACAGTTCCCTGTTCAGGAAGCTGAACCATATGTTTCCAGATGCTGCTTTCCCCAAACCAAGAGAAAACGAGGTTAGGCTACTTCCTTTTTTTGTTTTGTTTTGTTTTGTTTTGTTTTGTTTTTTGAAAACCAAATATACACTCATTGTTATTTCTTAAAACAGAAAAATCAAACCTCAAAAATAGTAAATGTTACCAGAACAGTAATAAATAACGACATCTTTAAAACAGGCATGTTTTAACATTGCATAATCTACAGCCATGTGCTCAGGCACCTCTATGATGACTGAAGACACATTCCAACTGTCATGAGCATACATCACAGATTCAAGCCTACACTGCAGGGTTCCAGCACCACAACCAACACATTGGCAACACACCAGGTTTTCCTGAGAACCCTCTCTGTCTCCCAAGTTCAAATGATACAGCTGAAATACTGCAACTGGCTTAGAAACTACTTAGGGTGAAACAACTCTTCAGAAAACCTAATTTTTAAAAAATGAAATGTGCCATTTAATGCTGAAATGACTTTCCTGAAGCAGAGTGAAATCATACATGAAATACAACAGCCTTTCCATGCCTGAGGAGTAATAGTTCATTTCCCCTGTATACCCTGGGCCCTCTTGCCCTTAAGTTTTATTACATGTTTAAGTATGTGTTGTTGGTTATTCATAGTGCATGAGCTTCTGATCACCTAGAAGGGCCGCCTGTTGACCCGGTGCACTGCTAGCCATGCCACTGGCAGCACTTGGGCTTCCTTGCTTCATGTTTTTAGAGCTCACTAGTCCTTTGCTACATAGTGCCAGAGGTTATCCATGTCAGAATTACCTAGCCCCTCACTCTTCTGAAAGTGAATAAATCCTATAAATCCCTGGCATCTTGCTTCATATGTCCCTTGCTGACTGCCACACCGAGTGGCACTGAGGATAGATGGAGAGCAAACAGTCGATCACTTATATACTATATATTCCGAATGCCTCCAGTTACCACTCACATCCTAGCTCTATTCTCTGGCTCAGGATAACCTGAACACTGAGCCAAATACTAGGACTGCTGTAGGTTGGGCTTTTGCCAAGCACTGTACAGCAGATGAAATAGATTTCCCAAGTGTTCCATCATAGTCTTGACCTGACATCTATCCCAAGACCCCATTGTGTGCTGATGGTTAAGAGGGGAGCATGAACCTATTTACCCCTAAGCATTCAACCTTGATTCAAAGTTAACAACCCTGCTATGTTAACAGGTGGTAACACCACACAATACAATTCTTCCAAATACCTATATTTTAGTCCAAATTTAAAATCTTGCAAACAACCTCCCAAGAAGGGTAGAGAAAGCTTCAAGAAATGGCAGAAACCCTGTATTCCATTTCCCAGTATCTGAAACGTCAAAGGAGGTCAATAAATATTTGCTAAATGGGTAAGTTAGTGAATGTCATGATGTGGCAAAGTAGAGAGTGTAGCCTCATTAGATTGGTTTGACAAGCAAAGATGCCCATTAGCTGGGACAGCATGTGTGGTGGGGCTGCTTAGCAGGGATAAAAACACAGTGCCCTATCCGCTAGATTATCTGGTATTCATGCAGCAGGCCTGCTCCCCCATTTGGCATCTGTGCCTTTTGGATTGACGATACATTATGTCCAACAGAGCAGTCAAGACCAACATGGTAGAAAGCTTTCCCAGCTTCAGAAGTGACTGTGCTTTTTCTGGATAGTGCTTTAGGCTTGGGCTTTTTTGTGTTCTCTTCTGGTTGGCTTTCCTCTTTAAACAGTGCTGTTAGTTGCTGACAGAGTAGCCTGGTGTACTTGGGTGGCCCAAGAATGCTTTGGGTCTATGCTGCTGTGTCAGATGGGTAACAAGATCAGAGGAATTTGTATTTATTTACATTAGGATTTGTGTCTGGATTATGACATATAGACCAGCTTTTAATTACTTCTTTCCTTTTACTGCTGTTCAAGTCTATGCATGTTTAGAATCCGGATATAAACATCTCCAGTAAGCTAAGTCAACACACTGGCCTTTCTCTTGCTTTTGAAACCATTCTAAGTTCAGAATAGTGGCGACACTCACCTTTAATTCCAGCACTCGGGAAGCAGAGAAAAGTGGATCTCTGTGAGTTCAAAGCCATCCTGTTCTACACAAAAAATAGAGACCAGCCAGGGCTACTTAATGAGACCCCATGACTCTACCACCATCAAAATAATTCCAAAGCAGAAAAGATATGAATATATACTTGACTGTGACACTATTGTTTCTTGAAAGCCCCAAACACAGTGTGCTTTCTCCTGGCTAGGCGGCATGCTAGTACTGTTTATTTGAATGGACAAATCTTCACTGTTTCATTTCTAACTTCTAAAGTTGCAGGGCATGAAGTATACTGGGTAAATGAATTGATCAGATGCATTTGGTCATAACCTAAGCAAAAAAAGGGCATGTGGCTTTAAAAGACCTCTATGAAGTCAGTGTAGTGACATATTCCTGTATATGGGAAGTGGAGGCAAGAGGCTCATAGTTTGAAGAAAGTTTACGCTACTTCATGAGTACCAGGCCAGCCTGGGCACTGAACTTTGTCTCTGTAACTCCTTCCATGGGCATTTTGCTCCCCATTCTAAGAAGGAGCAAAGTAACAACACTTTGGGCTTCCTGCTTCTTGAGTTTTATGTGTGTTACAAATAGTGAGGTAACCCAATCACAAAATAACACACATGATATTCCCTAATCAACAAACAACACACATGATATGCACTCACTGATAAGCAGATATTAGTCCAGAAACTTAGAATATACAGCTAATTTATAAGATAATAAAGATTTTAGTGATATGCAGTCAGCCCTCCATAAACCTTTCATATTTTTCACACATTGTTGCTCACTGCTCTAGTTTATCTGAATTACCACTTGTTTATCTACTTTCTATTGCCCAGTCATGTGAGAATCCCTTACAGGTTACAGTCCATCATGAAGGGAAGTCAGGGATAAGACTGAGATCAGGAACTTAAACAGAAACATGGAGGAGTCTGCTTGTTCACTCACTCCCAGTGCTTTGTTCTCATTGCTTTTTTCTTTTTTAAATATTTTGTTTGTTTGTTTGTTTGTTTGTTTATTTAATATATATGAGTACACTGCAGCTGTCTTCAGACAGACCAGAGGAGGGCATCATATCCCATTACAGATGGTTGTGAGCCACCATGTGATTGCTGGGAATTGAACTCAGTACCTCTGGAAGAGGAGACAGTGCCATCTCTCCAGCCCCTCACATTGCTTTCTTATACAACTCAGGACCACCTCTCTGGGACACCACCCACCCCACACCAACTATGAATCAAGAAAATGCTCCCAGACTTATATACAGGCCAATCTTATGGATATACTTTGTTAATTGAGATTCCCTCTTCCCAGATGACTTGAACTTCTGTCAAGTTGACAAAAAAATAACTGACACACCACCAGCCTCTATTCTTGTACTCTGAAGCCATTCTAAATAACAAGGACAGCACTACCCTGATACAACAGATGACCTAGTAACAGAGGTGACTACTAAATGAGGGGGCCACATAGACAGTGTGGACACAGAGAACAAATGGATAAGCAGGTCCAAGGCACAACTGAGTAATGAAGCAATGTTTTATCACTCTGTGTAAAATAGAATGTAATCTTAAACATATATTTCTGCAATTTTCCATGTCATCATTTTAGACTGTAGGAAACTGAAATTGCAGAACAGGCAATCTTGACCAAGGGGCCACCTGTGTTACGAGCATGGCAATAGAGTTCATATGGTGTATTTCACTAATCTATTCTCTCTGTGACCCAAACACAAAGATATAAATTGGGATTTGATCCGAACCTTTGGCTTTAATCACCAAGTGTGGTCTTGTCCAGTAAAGGCAAACCTCAGTACTTCTATCCCTCTGAAAGGTTACAGGAAAGAAAGAGCCTGTGGGTTCTTGCCAGAATGGGTGCCTTCATTTGTGCATTTGATTTGCCCTGTGTAAAGGTTCTGTGATGGGCTGCTATGTCAAGAAGGGTACACCTTTCCCTAATCAACACACAGACATCTACCTTGACTGGCCTTGGTCCTATAAACTTGTCACAAATCGAGGCAATGTAGACTCAAAACAAACAAATTATAATGTTATGATTAATAACTTTTCTCCTCCCAACCTGGAACATAGCGCTTTAGGCCTTAATAAACCCAATTTACATCCTTAAAGCAGCCATCTGGATCTGTAGGTCATGTAGGCTGTTGTTGTTAAACCTGGTTCTTTCTCCCAGAAATAAAACTCAGACTCAAAATGTATTTATAAATACTTTGGCCATATAAGTTGGCTCTATTCTGACTAGATCATAACTAAAATATCTCAATTATTTTAATCTACATTTTGTCACATGGCTGGTTACCTGTGCTCATTCGTCCCATCAGCTCTTTCCAGCAACACTCTTTCTCTCTCAGAATTCCTTCTCTTCCTGAATGTCCCACCTATTTCTACAACATAAGCCCATGTTGGCAGAAGTCATATTGGGTTGTGGAGAGAAACCCAGCAAGAGAAAAGAAAGTGTCAAATCAGACCCATACCTGAAACAGCAGGGATTTGGAGAGAGGTGCTGGTTGGCTTTGTATTGTAACCAGGATTTGTTGAGTTGTTACCCAGGTGCCATTTGTTTCCAAAGGGCAGTAAATTGAGTTTCTTACCCCATACCTGTTGCCTTCCACCTCCCAAACACATGGGCTTTGGGGCTTCTCACTCTCCCAGACCTAGGTGAGAAGAGTTGTGATTTGGGTGGGAGGTGACAAGAGACATCATTGGAAGCTAAAGGAAATGCTTTCTCCTTTTACAAAGCTGATATAAAAGTAATCCAACCCAGCTGAACTGCCACAAACCCTCCTCAGCAACTTTCTGCAGTCACACCATGAGCTCTTGGGCACAGGGGGCCTGTAAATTGCATAGTAATGGCTGATTCCTCAGTGGGAATAAACATATGCTTTGAGTTTTCCAAGTGAGTCACTCGTGCTGCAAGATAAATGCTGATAGCAAGCAGATGTGACATGTGTGTTCAAGAGTGACAGGAGGGGCACGAGGCAGGGACAACTGGAGCATTGGCATCTTTCACATGCTTTGAGGGGGTGGGCTAACACTTAATGGGGAGTTCTCCTTTAACAAGAAACACTGGGTGGCTGGTGGGTCCCTCCCCCGCCCTCTTCTTTCTTTCCATAAGTGGAATCTACATTTTAAGCCTTAAATGTAAACGTGTTCTGGCTCCAATTTGTCGTCCAGCTCTAATTGCCTCGAAACTTTATATAAACTCTAGGTGAGTAATTTCCCCAAGTACAGTACCCTGTTGGAATGCATGTGCCATGAACTCAGATTAAACTTTTAACCTCACATTTTTCTGGGAAGGATTATTATCTATGTTTTTTTTATTCTTTAAAAAGGCAATCACAAACCCAAGAACATTGAGTGCTCTCCAGTGGCAGAGCCTAGTATACTGTTTCCTTTTGTTGTGCATATTTGGGGATCATGTATATATTTGAATAATAATAATAATAATAATAATAATAATAATAATAATAATAATTGCTCAGGCCTAGTGTTTCAGAACTAAAACTGTGGGGCGCTGACACTCTTGTCTGCCTTATGACGTTCCCAACGAGTGAACTGTTGGGAGGGCCTTGTGCCTTCTCCAGTCAACTACAAAATTATGAGTGTCCCCCATCCAAGTACTAACCAGCCATAGACAAAAAAAAAAAAAAATCTGAATGTCTATTTGCTGATCCACGCCATGTACCCATTGCTAAGTGATACACATGCGCGCGCATGTGTGTGTGTGTGTGTGTGTGTGTGTGTGTGTGTGTGTGTGTGTGTGTGTGTGTATGTATGTACACACACACACACATGCAACTTCCTCAGTAGAACCTGAACTCTGGCTCCAAGATTGCTTCTGCCTCATACTAGGCTTTCATTCACTCCATCTCCTTCCTCTAGGCACAGGAGAAAATGGAGTTAGGCTCTCCTATCATGCTGGGCAGAGCAGAGCAAATATCAGCTGTTAAGCTTTAAGATGAAGGTTCTCTTTGCAAGTCTGATGCTTCTCTCCCTGTGATATTACCTGCTTTGACCTTTGTGAAATTAATTAGGTCTTTAGTATGAGGCATGTTTATTTCATTTGCTGTTTGTTTGTTTGTTTACGTCTGAATTTGTAGCACCAACTTGGAAGCAAGTAGACTGGCTTATTCTTCCAGAAGTTTTCCATTATTTGTAGTATATTTTGTTTGATTATTACCAAGATGCATTTGGCATGGCACTGAGGGAAGAAAGATGGCTGGGGACCAAACATTAGTCCTGCTGCCAACTCACTGTGTGGCCTTTGGCAAGTCAAGGTGTCTGACCATGCCACAGCTCATCCATTTGGAAATGGGAAGAACTGGATTTTAACTTCCTACTGAAACAGTGACAGTCTCATTAATTTTGCTGTGACATTTCAAGGGAAAAAAAAAAAAACAAAACACCACCACTAAAACAAGAAACACAATGATCAAAATCCAGTACAGAGAGCTCTGCTGGGTGCGTGAGCATCCTCTGCAAAAACCCAGGGCAGAGAGCTATGTGAACTGTGACCATCCTCTGCAGTTGTCCTGGTCTGTTTTGTTTTGCTTTTTTTGTTTTTTGTTTTTTGTTTTTTTATGTTTTATAAGATATTTTTTTCAACTTTTATTAGATATTTTCTTCATTTACATTTCAAGTGTTATCCAGAAAGTTCCCTATATCCTCCCCGCTCCCGGCCCTGCTCCCCTACCCACCCTCTCCCACCCCTTGGCCCCAGCGTTCCCCTGTATTGGGGCATATAAAGTCTGCATAACCAAGGGGCCTCTCTTCCCATTGATGGCCAACTAGGCCATCCTCTTCTATATATGCAGCTAGAGACACGAGCCCGGGGGTACTAGTTAGTTCATGGTTATTCTTCCACCTATAGGGTTGAAGACCCCTTCAGCTCCTTGGGTACTTTCTCTAGCTCCTTCTTCCTTGGGAACCCTGTGTTCCATC